>JACATO010001492.1:0-194455 GCA_018389105.1 Nautilus pompilius | reverse complement strand
CTCTCTCTCTCTCTCTCTCTCTCTCCCAACTTTGAAAACATAAGCTCTAACCCATGGTTGCAGATTTCACGGCAAAGTCTCCCAATGCATCATCAGGCGCCGCCAACGCAGAGAGGGTCATGACCAATGTAGCAGAGCTAGGGTGGATGAACAGCGGAAAAGCAGGAAGTGCGGGAGCTAGGGGCTGAGGCACGGGCCGTAGACGATGGGGAGGGTGTAGCAAGTCCTTCGGTGGACTAGAGAAAAAGTAGGACTGCCTCTAAAATGGTGTATTGCCCTAAAAAAAAAAAAATAAACAAGGTGGGAACGGGGACGGAGGATATTCTTAGGGTAGAAGCTCGGTATCATAAAGATCGAGGAGACCCGTCCTACCGCTCAGGGCCAATTACCAGAAAAGTTAGAGATTAAACTTGAGATCTTAGAAGCTGAGTTTGGCGAAGTCCATAAAAATGTGCAAGAAATTGAATTTTCCATCAGGGAACAAATAAGGATAAGACCCCAGAAATGTGACGACCTTGTGCTGGAATTCTTTAAATACTTCAAATACTTGTAAGCAGAAATGATGACGGGCCGTGTCTATTGCCATGCGCAGCGCCACGACTGTAGATCTCTATAAAAAGGAGGTCCTAGATAATTGGAAGCTAACCAGCTGCCTAGATCATGATTATAAAACGATGGCTAGAGCCTTAGGAATAGCCAAAATTAATGGATAGGATAATAAATTAGGATCAGACCAGCTGAGTTCCGAGGACTGGCCGATTCCGCATGCTTTAAACGGGGATGCTGTAATATATACGATTTGGAAATAAAAGGAAATAATAGGGATTAGAGCAAACGATGAAATAGAAAATAAGGTAGTTCGTCACGGTGACGACACGACGATAACAGTAAGCGACTCTGGCAGCATCGATACGGTTTCTTTCCTCTCCCAGAGTCCACAAGATTGCATATGGAGCCTGACTGCAGAGACATAAACGTAGGTACAGACGAACGACAAAATTCCCCTTGATGAATCAAAGCACAAGTTAAACTGGTTAAGTAGTAAATTCTGTGAAATGCCCGGCTCTGTGGGAACCTGGGTGATACGGTCACCCTTTCTCCGCCCGTAGGGACGGGCCACGCCACCTCGTCCAGCGCTTGGCTCAGTACGCTGAGAGTCGACTCTTTGGGCGCATCTTCGGCTTCTCGGCGCCGGATAATCGGAATCGCCTCCTAAACCTCTGAATCTTTTCGGCGGCCCAGCGGGTAAGTCAGACTAGCCAGAAGGCAGCTTCAAAGAACACGAGAGCCGAACCGGTTTTAAAACCGTAGTTGCGAACGAAATTGAGAAAAAACTACGCATTTCCGATCTCCAGAGCCGTTGACCAAAGCGGTTCTTCTGATCGCCGGCTGAATCAGCTACGCACCGGGCTACAGCGACGACCCCCCAAACAATAGACTGCTTCTGCGCATTTATGTACCCCGACCCGACTTACTCGTCTCCTTTCGAGGCAAAAGCCACAACTAGTTTAAGTAAACACTAACCTTTATTTTCTTCTCTCTTTTACATACGAGAAGAGTACAATAAATTCATCTTAATGGGAACTCATAGAGTAAAAAAAAAAAGAATTCCGTGTCCGGGGCAAGCACCTGAACACCCCTCTCCCACCTGAAAGGGAAACATCTGGGAGGCCCGCTACCCAAGCTCCCCCCCCGGGTGGGATAATCCTCACTTATAATAAATACGTTGGCTGAGCCTAGAATCGATCTAGCCACATCACAACCGATTTCTGATTTGCACGTCACAGTTAGAAGTTTTGTAGCAAATAAATTACTTTAACTCTCGCGACAAAGAGATTAAAGCGTAGTATAAACTGGAATAAAATATTCAGAGTTTTTTTTTTACCGATTTCAACAAACACACAAGCTTAACCTTAAGTGATAAATTACCTCCAGATTCATGGGAATTATTTTTTCAGAGAAATGTCACGTGTTCAGCACTCTAATTAAGGTGTTTCAGATACCCATTACTGCTGCTCAGGGACATGTTCTTAGGCCCTCCGCGCGGGTTGCTTTTTTCAAAAATCAACAATCACTATTATTCCTTCGTACATTATCACTTTTTTAAAAATTATATAAATGTAGAAAAGCATGGTAAACATATTCCAGTATCTTCCTATAATCTTAAATCTGCCATTAATGTTTTCCCGCCTATTTTGGTACAGCAACAATAAAAAAAAATTAGAAAAATGAAAACAAGTGGCATTCCACTACTGTGGCTTTAGCGATGTGCCTCCCGTCCAACCCCCGAATGGGAAAAGTCAGGTCCTAGAACTGGAGACAATGAGAGATTGCTTGCTGACTGTGTTTTTATACGGCATAAGTCAGAGAGAAAAGGGTTAAACGTCTCTCGACGTTTCTAAGGTTTCCCCATACGTGAGACGAAAACAGCGACAGAGCCTGTGGCCATATAACCCGGCAAGATGCGTGGTTCTTTATTTCGCATTTCTTACTTCTAAGGTTTTTAAACTAGCAGATACACCGTCGCGAAGTCTTCTTAGCCATATTCCAGATCGGGCTTTTGGTTCTTCCTCTTTACGAATGCGCAGTTTTTGTAGATGTCAGAGGTCAGCTCTTTCATCAGCAACTCCTCGGTTTCCAGAACTATCTTCGGAACCGCGCCCACTTGGACTAGAAGCATTCTGAAGTTTTCTCCCGGTATTCCTGGACGCAAAAGAACGTTTTGATTAGTGCAAATGACTTTGCTTTTATTGGAAGGAAGACTGTGGAATAGATGGCAAACATAAATCGAAAACTACAGAAGAATCGACTGACTATTACTAAGATATTTTAATTTATCTTACGATTCCAGTGGCGCCCGTCTCCATCATATTTAAAGCAGATGCTAACATCATCTCCGGGTTAGTTAATCCGCAGATGCCAGCAAACCCATTAGAGCGGATCGTGCAAGTTTTGGCTGATACCGAAATATCGCACTTGTAATTTTAATTGTGATAATTCTGTTAGAAGCAAAAAGGAAATTATTTTTGAAATGTTGGCGCGTGTGGGTTGATTCCTATATCCCGTTTGTTGTAATGACTGATTGCGGAGGGAAAAAAACGAGTCTCTCTCTCTCTCTCTCTCTCTCTCTCTGGTAGAGAAACATTATTTAACCGAGGACTGACAACGGAGTGCATAATTATACACTTAGGAAACCTGAGCGGCTCTCGGCTGCTGTTTGAGTCGGCTCGTCGATGAAGTAGAACCAAATTCAAGTCTGCCGTGTAGAGTCAGCCTTACATGGCAAGTGAGAAGCACTGTGTTGATGTCACTCACGTTCTTCTTTTCGGTTCTCTTCGTCGGTCTTCAAGAGGAATTTCTTTGAAATCTCCTGAGCCTTCCTGTTATAGCTAATCACGTCTGCCGCTCTTCTTGACGACGCCATCTAGACCCGACCCAACAGCGCCATTCAGTGTGACACTTTATCAGGACCTATTACCCCTTTCGGGCTTGAGTTTGACCTGAGCTACAGACGTAAGTCATGTTGACCACATGATGTGACATGTGATCCCTGCAGCACTACAAATACATGAGTTTGACAAGCACATTTGCAGTCAGTCTAACAGATTTGGGGAAGAACGAAGAGAAATTACGGTTTCTCTGAGACAGAGTTTCTCAAATGATGAGACGCAAACGTGGCCTAGGTGTACGTCTGATACATACATATCTTTAGTATTTTTAAAGTTTATATTTTATGGACTGCTCGCACCATTTCCTGGACCGGATATATTCTTTAATTTAAGTTCACGGTTGTTTTGTTTGGATCACGTGACCATCTTCGGCCAATCGAAGACTGCCTTATGGCTGAAGCCTTGAGCGAATGTCTTCCTTTAGGCTACTCGGCATTCATACTTTAGCCTTTTCGCGATTTACATCCGTGTTTCAATTTCCTCCGTTTGGTTTAGGGCTGTATTATGTTATAACTGTAAGCTTTAACCTGAACCAGCTTGTTATATTTGTTGTTGCTGTTGCTGTTGTTCCGTGTTTAGGGCTAGGCTGAATCCGTGATAAAATGTTGCCAAGCTGACTGTTTAGTTAAGTTATGATCAAGGGAGGTGAGGATGTAACAGCCTACCGAAGTTAAGGACTTATTCTAGTCAGCCACCGCGGGTACCATTACAAAGAAGTATCACAGCAGCTATATTCGGTTTGGATTTTTTTAAAAGTGTAGCAATGATGACACACCCATTCAACTATGTGTCGCAAGTAGGCACAACTCACAATTTAAAAGAAGAATAAACCTATTGAGTACTTTCAGTGACCTAAGTCGGAGGTGAAAACTCAACAAAAACATACGATCATTCTGACAGATAGTGGCATAGCCGCCCTTCGGGCATCCTTTTTCATTTTGCCAAACTTTAAATGCTATTCACAATAGCACAAACACTGATAATGCCAGCGGCGTTAGAGAAGTTCTTGGTGATGACAGAGCGAATAGAATTGATGCCATTCCACATTCAAGAGATACCGTTACGCTTCCTATTGAAATCGTGTTTGGCGAAATCAAAACCCAACTTATTGCCACACTGAAGGAAATCAAAGTGGTTTGGACTTCGACTTTATGATCTGATAGATGTCTCCAAAGAGGCAAAGTCGATAGCCTTTGTTCGTCATGCCCAACATAAAGTGCTGGGGGACGTCGTCGTGGTTGCGAATACTTCCACGCGAGCTACAGCTTCAGGTACGTTCCTCACCTGAGAAGCGCTGTTGGCTTTTGAACTGACGGCGCCGCTGCTTTGACAGACGCGTGATCTAGTAAGGCTACAAAAATTCGCAAGGTTGCAAATGCTCAACTAGAAACCTCATTGTACGGTCCCTCGCGAGATTCTTGCAAGAAAGAAAATAGTTCCTCAAATGTCCCGTTTGCTGTATGACTGACTGCTTACGCATAGTAAGCCTTACTATAGTTAGCGCACTGAATAGCAGAATTTTTAAAGCGCCGTGTATGGAGATGGGCGCGGAGTTATCAGCCATTTTTGCTGCATTACTGAAGTTGGATGATTATTGATCGCATGGCGAGGTGTTGTCCCGAGTTCCTGGGCTGAGAGAGAAAAATCAAGCGACTTTCTGTACCAAATGTGCTCTCAAAACTTGCATACACGGGGGATACACCTAGGCTTCTCAAAGGTTCGATGAGCTCATCCAAGAAGCTGGTTGTTCGGAGACAAAGGGTTGATAAGGAGATATGTGACAGGTTCCTTTGCCCTGCAGGTTTAGCAGTGACCACAGAACGTGACATCGTTAATAGTGGGTGCTCAGGTAATTTCAGAACGTCCGGAAAAACGCGAGGTCAGATTCGATGAATATTTTCCCTCTGGAGATGTTCCCCCGGGTTTGGCTATCGGTGAATAATAGATTCCTTCGTTCTCTATCGGAATGACGCGAGCGAGTCGCTAATCTCAGAAGTAGAGTGTCTCAGTGAGCCAGCAAGCGGTCCGGCATTGGAGGAAGAATTCAAAAGACTGCCACTGCAAATTTTCTGGCTTAAAGTGAAGACTAACATGAACATCTCAGCGAAAAGGCGATTAAAAGCTATTGGCTTTTTTGCCACATACCTCTCGTTCTTAGCTATCTATGGCAACTACGAAAAGAAGACTGTCTTAAACTTCAAACAGCCTCTTGATTCGCTACCCGATAAATTAGTCCAAGAACTGGTTTGCTTGCCAAGAAAATGCAGCTGCAGTCAACTCACTAATTTTTTATTTTATCTTTGTTTGAAAGACGGTTAACCCTTTTCTTCTTTCTTCGCATTGATCCTTACTGTGCTTTTTATAACTGCAAATGACTGTTGACCCAAGCTTGTGCATTCCAGCCTGTGAAAGATGTGTTTGCCCATTCTCATTACTTTGTGATTTCTCCAGGTGTACCTGGACTTCTAAATTTCCGAATGAATCTATTGATTATGTCCTCTTTCTTGATTGTCTCAATAAATGGCTTGCAGATCATTACTGATCTGATTTGTCCTTTGATAGGTTTTGTAGACTGGTAGAAATGTAAGGTCAACCCTGGTAATGTGTGTGTGGGTTGTGTGTCCGGCTGTATGTTCTAAAGGACGTTGCAACAAATGAACTATTGTAGTAAGAAGACCATTGCGTCAGCAGCTGATCACAGACAACTCGTGCCGTGTAAGGAGCGCAGATATTGGACTAACAAGGACTAGTATGAAGCGATGTGGTATGACCAATCACATTTCACCCTTTTTTTTCCCGCACATATGGGAGAAGACAGATTTATAAAAAGCCAAGGAAATCATACGGCCCCTTTTGTGTCGTCCCTTCAGTCCAGGCCTCTTGTCGTAGAGTCGTGGCTTCCGGTCTGTTTTGCTGGCATACTCTGAGCATCTTTGACCCTTTAGTGGGGGTGCTTACCTTCATTTACATTCAAAATCATCCAGCGATGCTTCACATGTATGTAACCTGAAGGACACGACCACTTCCAAGACGATCAGATACCCACATCGTGTGGCCATCGTTTGAGGAATTCGAAGGACATTTCGGGCATCTCCCAAGACCCGCACAATTCTTGGATCTTAATATATTTGGGCATCTATGGGACAAACTTAAAAGGCACATTTTCCATCAGGATTCTCTGCCTGCCCTGCTCCATATATGGAACATAAGATTAATGACCGAACGGGGAAGCATCTCTCAGGACGCCTTCCAGCATTTTAAAGGTTCTGGGCCGCTGGCGCCGGAGCAGAAGGCGTCCCAACCTATTATTCGAGATTTATGGTAGAAAAGAAAGACAAAAGCTATGAAAACAAAGCAGTTGATGAACTTGTGTAGAAGGGAACTCATTAATTATTATTGCTCATTTGGTCATCCATGGTGAATCCGGTCAATCAAATAATTCCTCTCTAATAGAGATAAATTTACTAAAAATATAATTTTGGCAGGATGAGTTAGTATTTAGCGGGGGATACATATCTTTGACCTTAGGTACACAATTTTTTCCAAATTTAATGAATATTTTCAAAACAAAATTAAAAAACATCAGACTCAAATAATAAGGGAACCTGCGAAATGCCCGGAGACAGAAAACGTTTGCTCTCGCTTATTATCGATATTTATCGCGTTATATGCCAGCAGTATCGCCGAGATCTTAAACGTACGTTTTATATTAAATTCTATTTGTTATTGATTTAATTATATCTGATTAATTATTCATTTTTCGGCTACCGCGCAAAAAAAAAAAACGCATAGTGATTTTCCAGTTTTTGTTTAAAGCATAAATAAGTTTTAGTCTGTTCACAAATGTTCCACTGTAATTTAAATGCACCAGCTCATAATGTTGTATTTGGATCATAAACAGCTGTGACGAAGATAAAGAATGGATTATCGTTTTGAAGAGTTTCAAGTCCAGGTTACGTTCTTGATCTTTTACTAAAGACAAATTACAGACATTGTTGCAACTCTTTTAAAAAATGTTGGTGTTGTTGTTGTTGTTGTTTTTTATTCTTCCATTTATAATATATTCGACGATGGCGAGCGGAGAGAGAGAGAGATGACGACAGTGCAGAGAGAGAGAGAGAGAGAGAGGAGAGAGAGAGATGGAGATGGAGAGAGAGAGAGAGAGAGATGGAGAGAGAGAGAGATGGAGATGGAGAGAGAGAGAGAGAGAGGAGAGAGAGAGAGAGAGAGATGGAGAGAGAGAGAGAGATGGAGAGAGAGAGAGAGGAGAGAGAGAGAGAGAGAGAGAGATGACGACAGTGCAGAGAGAGAGAGAGAGATAGAGAGAGAGAGAGAGAAAGAGAGAAGATGTCTTATGAAGAGGTCTTTTCCAAAATACCCGCGCTTATGTTTTCTTTAAATAACTCCTTTGCTCGTTGCAGTTATGGTGGTCAGCAATGATGTCTTGAATAATTTTTAAAAAAATGAATGTTTTCTTCCAACTTATAAGTTATACAGCTTCAGATTTGGAGATCGAGATATCGCCGTATCCATAGAAACCAGCTACCTTGATACAATTTATATCAATGATTAATTTACTTGGATCTTTCTATGCGTAAATCGACAAGATTTCATTGTTGTAGTCATTCCCATTTTTCCAACCAGCTTCTGTCTCGGTAGACCGATGCGCGCGCCACGATTTTCTGTTTATCCAAGTCGCCATTTAAGTCGGGCTCTTTGCTTCTGACCCGTGTGCCTCAGAATTACACTCCCCCATCACTCCAAACTGCACCATCCCTGAGTTTTCATCTTGAAACCGTTTTTCCTTTTCTCCCTCTTCCTACTCTACATATTTTGTTTCTTATTCTCGCCGTCACAGCACCCACCCCCCCCTCAATTCATAATTCTTTTCCCTTTCGCCTTCTGTCTATCCCCATTTTGGGACACCGACCTCGCCACTGACATTGCTGTCCTTTCTTTGTTTACTCCCCCCTTCTAATCCACACGCGTATCGGCTCTCTGCAACCCCACCCTTCCCACGCATCTCCGGCATCACATCCGCAGGCAGACAGCCCTTCTCCGCAGTCGCTGTACAAAACCACTTCAATTCTTTGTCAGTTCCCTTCTACTTTCTGGACATTTTCGTTTATATTTCTCTCTTTCGTTGGGTTATTCTGGCACACAAAAAAAAGAAGTCGAGGGTAACTATGATAATCTCTCTATCGATCTCTCTCTCTGTATTGACGTCATATCTCTCTATCGAACTCTCTCTCTTTGTATTGACGTCATATCTCTCTATCGATCTCTCTCTCTGTATTGACGTCATATCTCTCTATCGATCTCTCTCTCTGTATTGACCTCATATCTCTCTATCGATCTCTCTCTTTGTATTGACCTCATATCTCTCTATCGATCTCTCTCTTTGTATTGACGTCAGATCTCTCTCTCTCTCTCTCTCCTCTCTCTCTCCTCTCTCTCTCTCCTCTCCACCCCACACACAAGCAAGCACAAGAAAATAACCCTTGAAATAGTATAATACGAGTAGGGTAAACCGACTCTGCTTATTGTTACTAGGGTAAGTTGTCACAGCACTATTAATTCCCAATTAAACGCATTAATGAGTCTGTAATCGACGTCATATCAAAGATCAAACCGTAGACCGTCAATTAAAACCTCATCTTTTTGTTCAATTAGAAATTACTGATGTTGTAATAACTTACCTCTGTAACAACTAACCCCGTCCGGCCCTCCCAATATTATCATCAGTTTGTATTTTTTGTTTTTTTTTCACATAAATAAAACCGTTTACATTCACTAAGGTAAATAATTTATAATTTAAAACAGCTCTAATATTTATTTTTACAGCATATAATTTTATGAAATATTTGTAGGTGAATAGCTCAGAACCACAAGATTTCCACAATCGCAATTTTTTTCTTTGTAGACTAAGAATTTGGACCCAGATTCCAACACCCCACCTTTGTCCCTGGAGTAAAACGGTTGTGTTATACTACCTCGGAAATGGAACATAGTTAGATAAATAAAATGTATTTATTTATATTGTTTGTGCGCTAATTTTCTGTAAAATGTACTACTGTAACTACTACTACTACTACTATACTAAGACTACTACTACTATAACTACTACTACTACTACTAATAATAATAATAATAATAATAATAATAATAATAATAATGATAATAATAATGAGAATAATAATGATAATATAATAATCATAATAAAATACTAATAATAATAATAATAATAATAATAATAATAATAATAACATAATAATAATAATAATAAATAATAATAATAATAATAATAATAATAATAATAATAATAATAATAATAATAAAATAATAATAATAATAATAATAATAATAATAATGCCAAAACAGCAAAACGAAATAAAAGACAAAGTAACAGGGTGGAGAATTGGAATTCATGGGCTGATGGTAAATATAGTCTTTTATTTAAAAAAAAAAAATCCGAACAGCAGTGAAATGGGTCGGTGATCAGACGAGAGGCTTTGACTTTCTTGCCTACCTGCCGCATCCATCCAATGAATAAACAAACAAGCTGTCGCCTCATATTACCTGTGTAAAAACGCTGGCAAGGGTCGGCGGATTATTGGATCTATCGTAGCTTTCGTCGACTTCTCGTTCGCACCCTGTGCGCTTTGCACTACTTTCTTTTCTTTTTTTTTGTACATAGAATCGAACAGGCGACCAGCTGAGGTGAACAGAGACTACAGAGGCTGATTGGAGGTGGTGGCGACAGGATGACTGATAACGAGAGCTTGTCCGAAACTCGACCATCTGGCAAGAACTGGAGGAGTTTCTTCCCCTTCCAATCTAAGTCGAGTGCAAAAAATTCGATTTTAAATGTGTGTGTGTGTGTGTGTGTGTGTGTTAGTGTGTTAATGTGTGTTAGTGTGTGTGTGTCAGTGTGTTTGTTTGTTTGTTTGTGTGTGTGTGTTAGTGTGTGTGTTAGTGTGTTTGTTAGTGTGTCAGTGTGTTAATGTGTTTGTTAGTGTGTGTGTGTGGGTGTGTGTCAGTGTGTTTGTTTGTTTGTTTGTGTGTGTGTGTGTTAGTGTGTTAATGTGTGTGTGTCAGTGTGTTTGTTAGTGTGTCAGTGTGTTTGTTGTTTGTTTGTTGTGTGTGTGTTAGTGTGTTAGTGTGTTTGTTAGTGTGTCAGTGTGTTAATGTGTTTGTTAGTGTGTGTGTGTGGGTGTGTGTCAGTGTGTGTGTGTCAGTGTTTGTTTGTTTGTTTGTGTGTGTGTGTGTTAGTGTGTTAATGTGTGTTAGTGTGTGTGTGTTAATGTGTTTGTTAGTGTGTGTGTGTGGGTGTGTGTCAGTGTGTGTGTGTCAGTGTGTTTGTTTGTTTGTTTGTGTGTGTGTGTGTTAGTGTGTTAATGTGTGTTAGTGTGTGTGTGTCAGTGTGTTTGTTAGTGTATCAGTGTGTTAATGTGTTTGTTAGTGTGTGTGTGTGTGTGTAGTGTGTTAATGTGTGTTAGTGTGTGTGTGTCAGTGTGTTTGTTAGTGTGTGTGTTAGTGTGTGTGTTAGTGTGTTTCTGGTAGGTAAAAAAATCATAGCAGGCCATCAGTACCAACCAGCTGATCATTGCTTCCATTCTGCTGTTGTTTCGCAGATCGATATCCGTTGTATTGCGCTTAACTGTATTTCAAATCATCAAAAAGCTGCTATTGCACAGATCGACGACGAGATCAAACCTCAGTGGCTGTATTAAGTTGGTTACCTGGCTGGGCAAAATATAGCCCCGGAAGGAGGAACGACGGACGTCTCGCGCGGTTTTGTGGGAAACGAACGTGTAGAACGATAAAGTGGTAGGCAATGCTATCGTGCGCGTCACTCGCTGCACCTGTAGACTCCAGACTTGCACCACGATCTGAAAACGGCTTGTTACCAACCAGGAAGCGCTGCGGAGTATATGACTGGGTGGAACCCATACGGGTAGAGTGGATGTAAACAGGGTTAACCAACACAAAGATCAGGCGGTCAGACTTGTTTTTCCTTTTAATTATTATTCACCAGACCCTACAAGGGGAGACTACCCCGGAAAAAGATGGCAGAAGGCTCGGGGGACTGCCGACTTCGACGGGAAAATCCTTACTGAAGCTCTTCATTTTTTATATGACGGAGGAAACCGGAGTACCCGGAAACCACCCTCCACACACACAAAACGGTTGATGGAAGGGGGGCGAGGAGAAACCGCTTCAGAGAGGAACTCAATCTTGGAGAGTTGGTCCGGCAGCGATAGTGCGGAATTCCCGGGGGTCCCGAACCGTGGTAGGTTTACTTAGAATAGGGGAAAAGAGAGACGTCCGGCACAATCGAGTCGTCCGATCTCCGGGCCGTGTGACTAACGACCGACCTGTTTGCACCAAGGTGTGTTGTTAACCGCGCTAAGGTCGCCGCGATGAACTAGTAGCAGATTGTTGAGGGATGAGGGACTGATTCGAAACCTCCGTCGGAACCGCCTCGGCTTGGCGTTCATTACCACGCCCCGCTCTACCCCCCCCCGTCCATCCGTGGGTTTTCTTCCACACACCTAGAAACAAAAACGAAGAGTTCTTTTGCTGTTGGGTCGGCCGAAGACTCCGCAACGCTCTCGTGCCGGCCACGCCTTCCCGTCATGCCACCGTTCCGGTTGGGCGCACGACGTCGACATACCTGTAATCTTTTGAATACTTCATCCCTAACGGACCGTGTTTTTTTTCAATCATTCAGGTTCTTTTCCCCTTCTCTTTTCCTAGAGAGGCTCAAAAGGAAGCACCGTGCCTTGGGGGCTGCGGTACACACACCCGGGATGCCACTCATCTCCATCTCCATCTCTCTCTCTCTCTCTCTCCATCTCCATCTCTCTCTCTCTCTCTCCATCTCCATCTCTCTCTCTCTCTCCCTGTCACACACACACGCACACAAAGGGATCCCCGGAACAAAGGAAACAACATTCAACCCGCCCGGTCAACAGTTTTTGTTTTTTGTCTAAACTAAACTATACGAAATAGGACAAAAGAAAAAAATAATAAAAGATATTTTTCTCAGTCGGAAAACTTCCGACAAAATTTGTATAACGATTGAATTAGATCTACCGTTAAGCCGTTGTTATATATATATATATATATATATATATGCACACGCACACATACGAAACCCGATCGATGGAAAGTAGGGCTGTTGTTAGATAGGGTCATACTGAAAGTACACGCGAGCACGATCCGCGTGGCTTATTGATTTAACGGTAAAAGTACATTTTTATATCGTCCTACGCTCAGGAAGTGCTTATTTAACGAACCGTTACGTGTTCACTCACATCGATGTCGTTACACGGAGATGTAGTGTATCCCTTTTTTTAAAGAAGAACAGTTGGTGGTTAAAATGCTGCTACGGTGTACGAGAACCGTTCGCCTCCTCTGTCCGTAAATACGCTGTTTAACCCGACTCCCTCTTAACCCCATCAGCGTCGGTTTATTGGTTCGTGATGATAATCCCTTATTTTAGTAGTGATTCCCTTTCTCTAATTACACCATAGCCATTTTTGTGTGTGGTTTCTAAGCAAATAAAGGCGAGGCTTAGTGGTGGGAAAAGTACAACAAAATGAAGTCGGTCGCCACACCAATCGGAACCACGTGGTTTATACCCCCCCGGATTTATTTCGTTTTAACAGCCAAATATTAAACGACGAGCGCAGATTTTATTGTTTTTCGGGGATCAGATGCGGGTAAAAACTTTGAGGCAAAAAATGATAACGGATGTAGAAGACTTCAATCAGAAATTGTTGTTGTTGTTTTTTTTTAATGTACAGACGTAGCAGCGCCCTCTTGTGCCAGTTCTCCTACCTGATGACGTCGTCAATGATCAAAAACGTTCGTGCGGACCGCTAGCATGAGTCCCTGAGTCCTAACCCCTCCCTCTCTTTTCTTCACCCCTGACTCTCACGTAAAAACACGCGCAGTATATCAATCACACTGCTATATGTAGATTTCTAGGGATTGGGGGGGGGAGAAAATTCTAATAATCGCATGGCGCTTGTAACAGTTATTCGGTTTCCTCCCACATCTAAACAAGGGAGTTCTAGTAGGGTTCCGCCGGTAGGTCTGGGACCGGCTTCCACCCCGATTACCGTCCGAGAGCAGCTTCCACCTGTACCCGGGTAACTAGGGCTCGCATCTCGACAGTCGGGTAAGCGGCCGTCCACAAAGGAGAGCAAATACCCAATACAACTGCCGAGCCATTCTTGGTGGGTTTACCTGTGATGGAACCAAGCATGCGCCTGGAAATTCTTTAGAAAAGATAATCATAGACCGGACCATATTATTTACTTTAGAAATTGTTTTTTTTTTTCTCAGCGAGTTTAGAATAATCATTAACAGGGGAAACATTTTACAAACAGAGTTTTTAGAGTTTGGAGACGCTAAATCATTGTAACAAAGTCTCTATTTAAAGAAACAACAAAAACTTAATATAAGTGCAGAAATTATAATCGACGTGTGGTGAGAGAGGGGGATGGAGAGAGAGAAGGAGGAGAAAGGGTGATGGAGAGAGAGATGGTGAAACAGAACGAGGGATATATATATATATATATACACAGAGAGACATGACGTCAGTAACAATCAATTTTACTCCCTTGTAGACTTCGTTTTCTTAGTTAAGCATGGAAATAACTAATTACAGGTATTCAACAAAATTTTAAAGGTGAGACAACAAAAAAGGGGGTCGTGTATATAAACTTCTCACGAGTTTCTTAGCCTTTGTTTTCTTGCTCAAAGCTTGCCATTCCAGGTCTGTCATCGTTTATGAACTTCACTATGCTGAAGAGAGACAGAAGAAAGCAAACTTCTTAGCTCTGTTTGTTTCAGATCGTCACAAGGTGGCGCGTTTAGCATGTACGGTCCTTGGGGAATAAGTAGACAGCCGGCTTCCGGCCCTCTCCGGTATTCCTTGACTGCCTGCTACAGTACACACACATTCTCGCACCCAGGCGTTTGAATACAATTTCGGAACGGCTATCTTCGGTTACCAGAGAAGACCACTGTTATTAGTAGTCACTAGTAGTAAGCAAAATGATGATCTCGGGCGGATAATAGTAATGGTATGACTGACGTACGAAGGAAAACTGAAATCGACATTTGATGCAATTTACTAGTTGAGAAAGAAAAGTACTACTACTACTACTACTACTACTACTAATAATAATAATAATAATAATAATAATAATAATAATAATAATAATAATAATATGCAAAACTTTTCACAAAAATCGAACTATTATAATTATGTCATATGTTGTTTCACTTATATTTTCAGACCACTTGTAGTCTGAACCCTGAACACACACACACACACACACATACACACACACACACACACACATACACACACACACACACGCATACACACACACACACACACACACACACACCTTGCATACCTACATAGAAACTAGAAGACTTTTTGCTATAACAGATGGACTTCCCATTTCAGGGCTAGCAGATCCTTTAATAAAAAGCTCAAGGGTACAGAGAGGAACAGACAGACAGACACCCTGGTAAATCGATATTACTCGTCGAAGAATAATTCGTATCAAGACCAAACAGTTTTGGTACATTTTTTTTCTTTTAAAAAAGAGCAGATCATCCCAAGTTTTATATCTAAATTAGATCTTAATATCCGAAATCCCTGCTTGTTTACATATTTCTAAATACCCCCCTTTTTTTTTACCGCTTTTTAAAAAAATTTTTTTTGCATCATTGTAGCAAAATATTAATTTTCAAAATTGCTTAGCGCTTTAGTACGGCACTGGACTGGAAGCTGGGACTTAACAGCTCACCGCGCACCTACAGACACCTGAGAAACGGAATAGAATGAATAAATGATTAGGAATTGAAGAGAAACTGGAGTGTACCGATTTCGTTCGTTTGTCACCTCCGAGGTGTGATAATGGTTACCTCGTTCCGGCCGGCCGGCAGGGTCATGCGGTGTGTCGTTAATCTGACCGCTGGTCGGAGGTTTCCTGACCTCTACCTCTGCTATCCCTCGTGTTTACTGCAGATTGCATTTTTAAAATTAAATCTTTTTCTTTATTATATTATTATTATTATTGTTGTTGTTGGTGGTGGTGGTGGTGGTGTTACCGTTACTGTATGAGAGAGTTTTTAATATAATTTCTAATCTTATTTTTTAAAAAAAAGTTCAAACGGTGTTGATATTTAAGAAAGGAACTGAAAGTAAATAAACAATAATAAATAGCGAAGATAGAGAAGATTCTCGCAGAACAACTGTCCAGATGATTGTTCACCAAGCTTTCCTCCGGATACAAATATTTTACGAAAAAGATTTCAAAATTGAAAATGTATAAAAATAGAGTTAAAGTTTTTTTTAAAAAAATAAGAGATTATATTTAAATTTTCTAATAATAATAATAATAATAATAATAATAATATAATAATAGTTCCATCCGCGATCCAGATCGTTGAAAATCGAGAAGATGCATAAATGAGAGATGAAAATATAGCATTAAATCAGTCGGTAGAAGCATCTGGAATTATAGACGACGGTAGTTAATTCAGCTGATGCCCCAGCACCAGGGACTTGCCATTTAATTCACTTCTTTACTCGCACAGAGAGAATACACTAAGACGATCTTGATGCGACTGCGTATAGAAGCGAACAGTACTACATTTAATAGCCAGTGCGCTCTACCTGTTATGCATATCGTAATATTCATCTGGCGTTAGGGTTGTTGTTCGTCGTAGCATCAGGAATATCTGGTCAAGCTCATTAGATCAATTTTTTTTTAAATATTGGCTTCGAACTGAATTTGAATTGTTCTCCGCTACATAATAATTTATTCAGAAGATTTTGTGTTGCCAGTTTTTTTTTTTTTTTTTTTTAATTCATTGTAATTATATTTGCAGTACACCGTAGACGTCACGGTCGTCATGACTACGAACCTGCACTAATTGCCCATTAATTTTCCGCGAGTCCGACCTCGATTGAGGAATTAATAGCGTCTTCTTCAAACAGAAAGTTTTCTTTAAAAAAAGGAAAGGCAAGAGATCTTTCTAACTTGAAAATGTCCGAAAGTCGTCGAGGACTGATGATGGATGTAGAAGAGGAGAACTTGTGAAACGTCGGAGTTGTCTTCAGTAGGCTTCAGGCCTTGTGGCGGCGGCATGCAGCAGTTAGTCGGGGGAAGCCAGCGAGACCGACCTTTTGAAATAGATGCATGCGGAATGCTACAGAATCAGGTGGGATTGACTCGTTATGCCGTCTGTTATTAAAGCTGCTTACCTGGGGGATCGACGAGGAAGCGATCGCCGAGCTTCTCTCGGAACAAAGGCGAGTCGAACATAACTGAGGGACAGCAGCCGCGACCGCCTAGACGGGCGGCTAGCCGCCTCCTCAGCTTTCGGGTTCTCCAGGCAGAAATTAGGGCATAAAAAGGGCGGGGAAAATAATTTTAGAAATCTAGAAAGGTAAAGAATAATAATACATTCGGGGGGATGGAAGAAGAAGAAGAAAACTGGTCCCAAAGGGGAGTGAGGGAGAGGGAGAGAGAGAAAGAAATGTAGCTCGCTGATTTTAATCGGACATCAATCGGGGCTATTTTCCCTCCGCTCTTGAGAGTCTCAAATCGAGGTGACCGATTTCCGTGTCCTTTCATCGCGACGCAGTAAGTGAACCACATCGCCGCTCGCCACCTGGGTCGGAGGGCGGCTGACTGACTCACCTGTTGGCGACGCCTACGGTATTTCTAATAAACGAGCTGTAGAGGGTGTCTGGTAGAAGAAGTCAAGGGGTAGCCGCTTCTAACAATGTCAGAGGAGGGCTAAGCTGCGTCGACGTACCCGGCCGATTTCTCCCCTCGAGCGATTTGTCGTTAGTTCCGGACGCATCAGCCAGGGGACGAGAGATCGGATGTCGGCGATATCCGCGAGTCCGGCGCCCGCCCGACCGTCCTGTCGAAGGCGCGAATCGGGAGTTCGAGGCAGAATTTAAAAACAAAAGTTAGATCGTCGGCGTCTCGGTCGTCAGCTAGAGAGGAAGTCGGATACAAAAGGACCGGAAGCGGGTGCTTTCCCTTTACATAGGACACGCCCCAAATCCCGGGCTCTGCGAAGGCGTGGAGCACGCGCAGCAGTTCGTCGGCGCTGAGAAAGACCGAACGGAAGAAAACGAAGTCGGAAAAGGGAAGATGAGGAGGGGGGGATATACATATATTTCCTTTGTACGGCCGATACCCGCGCCCGTCTACTCGGGGTTTTTCGGCGCCGTAAGCAGAGCGTGACTCGCTGCTCTCGAATGCAGCCCAAGCATTCCCGCCTTCTATTCAGGAGAATTCTAGCCCATTATCTCCCCGTACGTTCGGACGCTTTCAAAGACGATGTTAGAATCCGGGAAGAGGGCGGGGCGGTCTTTGACTCTATTTTCCCCGCAATGTTCCGAGATAACTTAACAGGGCACCCACGGTTTTCCACGCGCCCTTTGTTCCAGATAATGGAGCAACTCGGTGATTTTTCCTTGGTCCTGAATATCTACTTTCGACGAGAAGCTAACCAGAGTGTTTCGGCGGTCGCCATCTTTGAGACCCGAAATAGCGAGCTTCTGTCATCGAGCTGAGACAAAGGAATAATTAATTCTTCTTCTTCTTCTTCTTCTTCTTCTTCTTTTTTAAATGTATTTCGCCGGTATAAATGCGAGCATCTCTTCTATTCTATACATTTTTAATTGGTACGAATAAAAATTAAACCGACTTTGTGAAGTTTAAATGTGAAACATTACTATTACCGTAACAGAGTCGGAAATCTATCCAACAGCACACTGTAAATCACAAATAATTATCCTAAAATGGTTTTTATTACGTAGTATTTATTAATACTTAGCAAAGAAAATAATTAAAATATGGTTTCAAATGTGATTCAGTGTTAAATGCCATTAATTCGCGAAAAACTCGAAATTCTTAGAATGTTTATCGGTTCTTGGCTAATTCAGTGCAACAAAGATACAGTAAATACAACAGCAGTAACAGTAATAATAATAACTATAGTAGTAACAGTGATAGCAATAACAGTAACTGTATTAACTGCAGTAATAATAATAATACTAACGGCATCAAATGTAGTAGTAGCAGCAGCAGCAATAGTAATAAGCAGTTGATTCCAGGATTTTTTTTTAGCGGGGCGAAAGTCAGTAGCACCGAGTAAACATGAAATAGGTCAGCGATCTCGCTCTGGGGGCGTGAAGTTTCTGAGATTTTTATCTCTGAGAAATTCTGATAAATTAAACTGTCGTTATATTACTGTTATTCCACGTGCAGGATAGCCACGAAGAACGAAACGAAGTTGCAAACTAAAGCATAGTTTAATGGAGTTTAAACAACTTCGTTATTGGACAAGAGATTTACGAATAGCATCCTTCTCGCACGTCAGGGCTTGTTCCAGTAACTACCTTCAAATGCTCCAAAACGAATGCGTTGAAACCGTTTTTTTCCCACACAACCTGGCAATGAGTTCCCGATTAGCTAGCTTCAGAGACAAATTTGCTCTGACAATTCCTCTTAATGTGACTGATATCAAAACAAGATCGAGGATTTTTTTTGTTATATTTGGTGGGTACATCGACGGCCTTGCCCTTCTATTTACCAAAGTACCAGAAAGATTATCAGGCTTGTCATCCTGTCTTCACGTGTGTTGCCAGAGTCTAGCTTCTTGCTGGGATTAATGCAGAAGATGAAGCAGCGAGAGAAGCAGGCTCAAGAGCCGAATGACTCGGCTTGCGAAGTCTTGAAATTTCATGCTGGACTTTCGGACACAAGGTTAGAGAGTGCACATCTGAAGTATTCCTTTGGAGTTTGAGCAGGCCCACTGTTTCTTTGTATCTATCTGACCGCCGCATTATTTTGGGAGTTCAAGAGATGTGTCCTTTGCTACCTCTGACATTTTAAAAATTTTCCTTACTCAGACAAACTTATCTTTATTATCTCTGACAGCCGATAACGACGATTTCACACGAGTCACCATTTTGATACTTGTACCAAGTTTCAAAGCGAATCCTTGCAATTTATCACTTAGGTGTCCCCTCCAGTGCAGATAAAGCAGTGAGGAATTGTCCGGGAACCTTGCTATGAAGAAAAGACAAGTCAAACACTTCATTTAATCACATGCTTCACAGACTGTCTTTCTACAGATTTCTGAAAAACCTTCAGTGCTTCTCAGCCCATCTTGTGTAAATAGAATTTGAATTTCCGGGCTTGTTTGTGTATATTTACTTCTTGGCATGGCATTTTCTAATCGCCTGCTTCTTTTGGGAAAATATTTCCAGAATATCTCAAGCTGTTTAAGAGAGCCCGGCCTGGACTTCCTTAAGAGGGAAACTCGTAGCTGTTGCCCCGAAAAATTCCGAGAAATTCACGAATGGCCTCGGAGAAAGAAATCGACTTGGTTCACCGAGTGTCGCGGTGACGTTTATTTGAAACGAAAACTGACGCAAGGTGTTTGGTGTTTTTAAATGGCTCTCGAACGTTAACGGCCCGATAGTAAAGGGACGTTCAGAGCCGAAACATTTTAACAAGTGATTGTGGAAATCTCAAGGGTGCACCTTAGATACGGGAGCAAATTAACGTAAAATAATTTGTCAACAAAAAAAATTTAAACTATAATTGATAGACTTGCACATTTTAAAATTAATTTCGGAAAATGAATAGCACTCTAAAGCTATTAATCCTACAATATTAAACACGAGAGACCCTGTCAGCAATGACATTACATAAAAAAATTTTTTAAAAATCGCTTAATCTATTAAACTCTGTAAAAGTTGAATCATATGCAACTTTTTGTTAAAGGGCAGCACTCAACTTTCCCACTTTTTGCGATTTCGGAACTTAATGTTTGCCTCTGCCAAGTGAACACCTGCCACAGGTAAGTTTTTTCCATGGGAAGAGTATTTCAGTATTCTTCCGGAAATCAAGAACACAGACGAATCTGTCACTTACAGCGGGATAGTACTCGCACACCTCGATTTCGGCTTCGTGGCTGTTCGACCTGTTGCCGTGGCAACGAAATTCACGGCACTGATCTAGAGGCCCGAAATTGTAGCGCTACTGTTATATATATATATATAAACGTATCACGCAAAGAGGGAAAGCGAGGATTCATGCAAAATATTATAAACAAAATATAAATACATTTAAAAGTTTGTTTTTCTTCTTTTCAATAGCAGTAGCTAAAACTGTTGCCCAGAAAGAAATCATAAGTGCTGTTAGCCAACTTAATTGGTAATTGTTGAATAAAACTATAGATTAAAATCGATAATCTATCTTTCAAATTAAGATGTCTTTAGTATCTTTATGCAATGATTCAGTGACAGTTTAAAACGTTCTCGATGCACATTGTCTGTGGTGTTGAAATATATATTTTAATGAACTTTCTAGCATAGTAATACACAGTACACAGGTGGGTTTTGTTTTTCTTTTTACTTTAAATTCTGGTGATTGCTTTCCCAAGAATCATCCTTTATGTCTATTAAGTTCATTTCTAATACCCATCACTGATGGCTTCTGTTTCTTTGAGATCTACCGTGAATGCCCATTGACCTATTTGTGGCTTATGAGGTGTCATTAGGATTACCTTCTTTTTTCTTGCTCTCTAATGTGTTTATAGCGTGAGTAGAAATAATGAAAATCAATTAATGTAACACGTGCATGCTGCTTTAGCAATCTAACCTCAACTTTCTTCTAGATTATGCATACAGAGGTAATTTCTAAAAGCATGTGACATCGTGTGTGATTCGTGGACGTTTGTCTCCAATAATTGATAATTCTGGTTTTACACGACTGCAGGTCGCTTGATATTTCGAAAGCGGTCTGAAACTCTGCAAAAAGCGAAGAATTGTTTTTCTCTCGAAACTTACGTTCGTCTCGCAACAGTTCCAACTTAATTCTAAAACAAACCTAAGAACGACGACCAGGAGGAGTGAAAAGGCGGGGGGGGAGGCAATTACAAAGGAGTTAGAGCGAGGAAAGGTTGTTGTAAAAATAGAAAAATGCTGTTCTAAACAACCGAAAGCTAAGTTTTAGTCCTGCAGATTTCTCAACGCCACTTGTGTTTCAGAAGAGGGTGGCGAACTGGCAAGTAGCGCGTGCCTTCGGGCATTAACCGCGCTTAATGACTTCTCTGAGGCGAGGATGGTCACCCGGGAGGTCCGGTATGCTTTACAGAACATCACTGAAGGTTCGCTGATTCTCGCCATGAGTATTTTGGTTCGTATGGGTTGCAGACCGTTTCCAGGACTTCTCAATTACGTAATAACTTAGAATTCAAGGGAAAGGATATACGTTCCTCCCTAAATCCTGCACTGATATAATGGGGGACTAGTTTGGGAAGATAAATTATCCAACCAATATTTTCTTATCTACGAAAACATCGCGACCGTTTTGGTCCTTTTCGAGTAAATTCCCGGAGACCGTAAGAACCGCAGCAGACAAAAGAAGAAGAGGTGGCGGAACAACAAATCTCAGCACTTAGGGATGAGATGGGATAAAAGGCCGAAGTCGGCATATCCAAGAATGGTAAACCGAAAGCGTGCAATGAAGAATTTTTAAGAAAATGTTTTCATCTTTGCAATAATGAAATAAAGTTCCCTTCCCTTGAGAACAAAGGCTGTATCTCTACATCAGCCTTAGATTCTTTTGTATTCTCATATCTGTGTAGTATAAAAAAGAATCTTTATAAATAAGGACGCAAAATTAGGAATTACATTTTTATTTTAAATTTTCTTTTTTTTTGTAAAAAAAAAATTCCTCGTAAAGGTAAATAAATAAAAAATGTATTAGGTAAACAATAATTAAGCAGCTGGCATCTCTGATGAGGAAGAAACAAATATTTAAACTGGTGTTCAGTTTTGATCCTCACGCAGTTCTAAAGCTAATAATTGATTTGTGTAGGAAACTACTCCCTTCCATCATGTCTAGCCCGCAGTATTTAGTCAGCGAGATCTCCAGTTAAAGCAAAAGTGTCCGGCTTCTTGCTTAGAGCACTGTCTGCTTTCTGTTCGAAACTTCTCTCGATAATGTAAATATTTTTTTGTATATACTTCAGGTTTTTTTTTATTCCTTAGTATTTTAATTACGAATCCAGAAGCATCTGATTAAGCAAAAGCTTTTAAAATCCTACATAGTGAGCTACGTAAATCTAACCTTGAAAATATAGTATGGAAAACGAAATAAATGTGACTGTCTATGATTCGGACGTTTTATGCTTACCTTTTATTAAACAAAAGCATTCTATCTTCTCTCTCAGATTGGGCCTTCGTACTGCTATTTAACAGTCTGATATAGTAAAATGTGCCTTCTCGCGTTAAATTCTGGGAAATTTCGGGCAAAACCATGACCGGAACCTTTACCAGGTTTGTTATTTAGTACTATCATGTAGTGAAATGTACTTTCTAGCGCTGAATTCTGGGAAATGTCGGGAAAACGCTATGGACCATAACCTTTACTAGGTTTTCCTGTTTTGAGGCTACAGGTGGAAGTGGCCTCTCTGCGCCTGCGCAAACAAACCAAGTATTTTTCGACAAAGTCCTCCAGGTGGTATTTCATTGCAGGAAAATAAACTTCTTTGAAATCATATTTATAAGATCCACAATACTATAAATATGATAGAAATATCCTCTTGAACGACACATACACCCAATTTTTATTGTTTTGCATTGTTTGTAGCGGATTCTCGAAGGCACTGCTTACGATGTACTAAATAGTCCCCCAAAGTTCTGATGGTTTAGATTCATTTTCTTTCTTTCTACCGTAAAACAAACTATGCTGATACCTTTTCCTCCGTAAAAGTCGAACTCATCGATTTTGGGAACCCTATGAAAGAGCCTTCGGCTGTTGGTTTTGCTGGTATCTTTCCCAAATATTCAGCCCCGTTGATATCTTTCCTTTACGAGATATTAACCTGATAATTAGTAATGATTTTACGTAGTCTGTCGGTTCTTCATCTGAGTAATTAAAATAATAAATTTCTTCTCAGCCTGAATTTGCTTCGTAACTGGAAAACATTTTTGCGACAATTCTATTGTTAATTTAAAGGGAAATTCGGTACACGGTGAATCGAAAAGCATCCAATCATCTCAAAATGACTCTTCCTTGATTAAGGCTGGTTGCTGAAACTGGTTTATAATCATACCTGATGTTTTCAAGTCTAAGAAATACAAAAGGTAAAGCAGTGCTGTCAGCATTCCTACTTTCACTCGTTAATTCTCCTTTGTTTATTGCAGCATGAAAATCACTGCAAAATGAATATTCAACCAGATTTTGAGATTTATTTCCACGTGAATCTGATAGAAGAAGATCCATGCACCAGGCTTAATTTAAATATATTCATATAAACAAAGCTCTGAAGAAAATGGTTTCCGTGACGCTTATTTACAATCCAAGCAGCACGGTTCTGATCTGAGAGAACGGGGTAATAAACATCTCTGGAAAACACAAAGGATTTCCAGAGAAACACGATGTGAGACACCGCTATCGTCCAAGTCAGTAATCAAAGTGACATCCCGAGGTTCAAAGCAAGTGATTCATTAGTCTAGAAATGATTGTGCGACAGACAACGGACAGTGAAAGAACAGACAAAAGATTGTTTGACTTCACGATGGAGGACCGTATGAAAGTGGAAGAAGGACCCGGGAGAAGAGTCTGATGAAAGGTGTATGGCGCACAATTTTAAGAAAGGAACTCAAAAAACTAAATTTTTGGATTGTATGACATCAGAAAGAATTGACTGGAATCAATACAAATACAGCCACAAGGACAAAGTAGAAAATAATTTACCATCAGCAAGAAAACTTTCAAGAAAAAAACTGTATTTCGCAAAAAGATGAAGAATCCCCGATTACGTCTCAAACTCTGGGCAAGGATTTTTTTTTTTCACATAGAACTAAGTGAAGGGAGGCAGTGGGGGTGGATTCAGCCCCCCCCAACTGGATGGCTGTGTACAGATATAAGGCAAAGAGTGGATCGGTAACGAACGCCTCATGGTTAATCAGTTCGCACTATTAGCGGTGAAAGCTAAGAAGTCAACCTCAGGTGAATACGGTTCAAGTTTAGCTCATCCGATGCCAAAACATCTGGAAGCTGTTATTAAGAATCGACATAATAAATATTTTAGCATAAACCCGCGCGTTTAAACAGTTGGATGAATAGGAATCAATTTTCGTTTTTCGATAAACAATCCATAATTATCACTTGAAAGTGGACTCGTCCCCTTATTGGATTTTTGCCGGAATCGAAAACGGGAGCTGACGCACACCCATCCCACACCCGGGGTGGATCGATTTTGTCAAAAGATCTATTATTTAGAAATGGTTGGATAATTTTTCAATTCTCTGTAGTTGATCATTAGAATTTGTTTTCTTTTCTAAATAAAATGGGCGTTGTCATCTATAACCTCTCTTTTCGAAGAGAGCACAACAACACCGTACGTCATAGTTGTGCGAGATGGCGTGGGCTTCTATGGGCTCAGACCGCTATCTTCAAACAGCCAGTGGCGAAAAGAGTGGCGTTGTGCGGGGTGCTGCCCCGGGTAAATAGAAGTGGCTCACAGGAGTTCAAAGCAGTACGTAAAAAAATCTGGGCGTTTACAGAGCTGGTCGAGGTGGCGCTACGTGTACCACTGAAGAGTCGGTCGCTTTGGTAAACTTTATTTGATGCTAGCAGCCTCCACGCCATTAGTTTCTCTGCCTCAGCCATCTTTGATTATGGGGAGATAACTTCTGAGCGAAAGTTGGAGAAAAAGTAGTAAGCCACTTGAAGTGCGCAGAGTGCGGCTCAATGCAATCCAAAAGATGAAGTTTTAAAACGAAAAAAAAAAACTACTGTCATTTGCTATAAAGGGTTTTTGTACCGGAAACGTTTCTTTTCAGCATTAAAACCAGGCCAATCACGTGTCTTTCGTCAGTGATAACAAATGTACCCAGCCTTGTTCCGGGGGCTTAATTATAAACCTATCACAACAGCTGGTGAGAACCTGAACATGACAGGACAAGAAGGGAGAGACGGCTGCGCTGTCTTCCTCTTTGTAGTTTTGATCTCTGGGTGAATCCTCACAAAGTCCTTGTCATTCGGCTGTCCCGAGACCGCCATCCGACATGACCCTGTTATAAACTTGTTGACTCTAATTTATACCGGGTCTTTGTCGAGCAAAAAGAAACAACTTATTTTACATGATCAAAAGGTTTCCGTATTTTTTATCCGCCTTACCTGTTGTCGGGGTTGCTGTTCTCTGTTCTCGTTGAGCAAACGTCTCGGAGATACGCGGCCAGTTCTCATGACTTTGGGAAACTAGTAGAAATACAACTGCTATTGTCATTGTCGCACCACATCACAGCAGCTAAAAGATTACGGACACAAACATCACTTAACTTGCATATTAACATCTTTTCTATTTCCCAGCTCTTCTATAACCAAGCTCGTTCTTTCACCTTTCCCTCTTGCTGAAGATAAACATTTAGGTTTTTTGGCCTGGAGCTAGATTTCTTTGGTCGATAACTGACCGTGGTTGGAATATTTCAGACCATTCGTTTGCACCGATATTATGGGTTTTACTGCCATTTGTTTTTCTTCTTTTTAAAAATCTATTTTTAAAAAAAAATTCAAATTGCCATGTGACTAGTTTAGTGTCGACTTTTAACGCCTGTGATGTAATTAGAGGCCGGCCGAGGGTTAAACTGCCGAACTGCTGTGGTAGAGTCTGGGTTCGAATCCCGCAACAGCAAAGAGAAAGAGAGAGTGGATATCGCTCATTAATTTTTTGTTCGCGGATAGGTGTCGCTTTTTTCTGTCACACACCGCTTTCCCAGTACGATGTATGCAAATTACGACTGACGTAACGCCTAGGGGGGGGGAATGGGAGTTACGCGCTACGTTTGGTCGGGATATGGAAACAAAGTCTGCTGTGCATTTCGTGAAAGGTGCTATGATTAGTGAGTAGGAGAGTGGACCGGAACTCTATTGTTTCACTGTAATATTAATCCGCGGGGGGAGACGGGCGGGTGATAAGACCAAAACGTAAGGTTCCGGTTCGATGTTTTGGCTGGGACGGAATCCGTTTAGAAAACTCTCCGTTTCTTCTCGCTCTTCCCCCGCCAGTCCGTTGGATCGGGTCTCCCCCACAGCTGAACCTACAGACTTTTCAACAGATCGGTCGGAGTCGTCGGAATGCGCGGGACACACCGTCACGTGACCGGTCTTTTGTTTCTGCTGTCTAGCACCCCCCCAACCTCTTCTCCGGAGCGGGCCCCGATCGATTATCTCATTCACTTGAAAACCAGGATGCGCCCTTATTTGTGTGTGTGCGTGTGTGGCCCATTGACGGCTCCCAATTTCCCCGTTCCTCCTCGCCGGAATACCCCATCTTTTTCCGTTCTCCTCAACACCACTCTGTGACATATTTTCTCATACGTTAACCCCGCTCTCCCCCCAGGTGTCCCCCCCAACTCCCCTATCGTCGGGGATGAAGATGACGAACGCGAACCTTTCCTGCAGAATCCGGTTAAACAATTAACCTTGTCACGAATCTGTGTTGAAAAATAGCACCGGTACAATTTTAGGGGTCGTTTTTTCTACTCACGAGCCCCGGACTAAACGAGGGGGGTTCAAAAAGACACCGGCATCGGCAAAGAAAAGGGTCTGTCTGAGGTCGCTCGACGGTGGCTCCATCAATACGAGCTCTGCAGCTGAACGCTCTTCGGGCTGAGGCCACGTGACGGAGGAGATCCTGGAGGACTTGGTGGACACATCCGCCGGAGCAGCGATCTTTCTGAAGGGCAGGTTCTGATGTCGTTAGATTTACTAAAAAGTTAGCAGTTTTACCCCCATGGAATAAAACTCCCCCCCCCTTTTTTAAAATCGACAATTTCGCGTTCGTTTCAGCTTCGGAAAGAAAAGCGGGTGGGGCGACTGACCGGAACAAGGCAAGTGATCGCGCAGGCTTCTTTAAATTATGTCTGATAAGGGTTGGGGGACAAATCGAAGACTGCAGGCACCATCCTCGGTCTGGCTGCTCCCACTGTAGTTGGCAGAGTCTCAGGGTCACTCGACAAAAGTGGCGCCCACCAACCAAGATACAAAATATTTACACCCAGGTAAACCCCCTGCCTTCGAGAAGAAGCTGGATGGGTGGATGGATGGATGGATGGCTGGTTACCCCATAACAACACAAACTTTCATGGGTTTAAACAGCCGAACGAACGTAGGATTGATTGATTTACCATAGCTACATCTCACTCACCGAAAATGACACCATTTTATGACCTCGTCAGGGAGCATCGGCCTGAAGATCCACTGAATTGAAATTTACGATGTAGCGTTTTTCCACAAATTTTACCTTCATGTAGAATTATCTATTTTAATTTTGTTATCATTGTATACAAGCAAACGATAAACAATCCGTGCAGGCGAAAGATAATATACTGTTACAAGATTTAAAAATACAAATAACACTTTTAATAATAATAATAATAATAATAATAATAATAATAATAATAATAATAATATAATAATAATAATAATATTATTATTATTATTATTATTATCATCAACATCATCAAGGCCGTCCATGACTAAATGGAGAGAAATAACACAGGCGGAATGTCTTTCTCTGAGAAGAGAAGCGTTCGAAGCCACAGCTCCTCATCTTCAGATGAGGTGGCTGGTGAAGAAGAGAGAGAAAACACTATAGAAGTGAGATGCACCGAACCGTCGAGTCGAACTTCTGGGTCTCGTCATCAACAGTCCAGCAGACTCTCTCTCCAGCCAGTTCGACATCATCAGAATATCGTCGCTATTGAAGACCTGGTGTTCGTGAGGAGGAGAATGAAAAAGCGACAGAAGAAAATGTCAGGAATTTTCCTTTCCACTTTTATGCCATTCCACAACCTTGAATTGCCCACACCATCCCCTGACTGACGCTTCTCCTTCCTTTAATGCCAGTCTACAGTATTTGTCTTTTTTAATATCAGCCCTCTAATATTTTTCTTCTTTTTTAAAACGTTTATACCAACCAGAAACTTTCCATCCTACCTTCGACTGAAATCCGGAAATATTTCTATAGCTTTAATACCTGTCTGTTAATTATTCCTTTGATACAAACTTCGAACACATTTTTTTTCTTTTTGCTATTTTAAATATCATTCTGCACTTTTTTAAAATTCACTTAATTTCAGCCTGCAATGACCGTTTAAAAATTTATCTTTTACCAGTCTGCCAACCCGTACCACTCCCTTTACTTCAGTAGTGGTCCGTGCCATTCCCCCTACTTCAGTATTGGTCCGTACCATTCCCCTTACTTCAGTACTGGTCCGTACCACTCCCCTTACTTCAGTACTGGTCCGTACCATTCCCCTTACTTCAGTACTGGTCCGTACCATTCCCCTTACTTCAGTACTGGTCCGTACCATTCCCCCTACTTCAGTATTGGTCCGTACCATTCCCCTTACTTCAGTACTGGTCCGTACCATTCCCCTTACTTCAGTACTGGTCCGTACCACTCCCCTTACTTCAGTACTGGTCCGTACCATTCCCCTTACTTCAGTACTGGTCCGTACCACTCTCCTTAGTTCAGTACTGGTCTGTACCACTCCCCTTACTTCAGTACTGGTCCGTGCCATTCCCCCTACTTCAGTATTGGTCCGTACCATTCCCCTTACTTCAGTACTGGTCCGTACCACTCCCCTTACTTCAGTACTGGTCCGTACCATTCCCCTTACTTCAGTACTGGTCCGTACCATTCCCCTTACTTCAGTACTGGTCCGTACCATTCCCCCTACTTCAGTATTGGTCCGTACCATTCCCCTTACTTCAGTACTGGTCCGTACCATTCCCCTTACTTCAGTACTGGTCCGTACCACTCCCCTTACTTCAGTACTGGTCCGTACCACTCCCCTTAGTTCAGTACTGGTCCGTACCATTCCCCTTACTTCAGTACTGGTCCGTACCATTCCCCTTACTTCAGTACTGGTCCGTACCATTCCCCCTACTTCAGTATTGGTCCGTACCATTCCCCTTACTTCAGTACTGGTCCGTACCATTCCCCTTACTTCAGTACTGGTCCGTACCACTCTCCTTACTTCAGTACTGGTCCGTACCATTCCCCTTACTTCAGTACTGGTCCGTACCACTCCCCTTAGTTCAGTACTGGTCTGTACCACTCCCCTTACTTCAGTACTGGTCCGTGCCATTCCCCCTACTTCAGTATTGGTCCGTACCATTCCCCTTACTTCAGTACTGGTCCGTACCATTCCCCTTACTTCAGTACTGGTCCGTACCACTCCCCTTGGTTCAGTACTGGTCCGTACCACTCCCCTTACTTCAGTACTGGTCCGTACCATTCCCCTTACTTCAGATTTTCTGCTCTATTTAGTATCATTGCTTTTCTTATAATCTATTTAGAACAAATTCGTGAGTTATTTCACTCTATAGATCCATGGTATTAAGTTATACTCTTGCATACGAAAATTCCATATTTCATCATTTTTGTGCAAGTTATTAAGAGAAAAAGATTTTTTTAAAATTTGCTTTCCGGATGTCATTCTCGCTTTCGTTTTGTTTCGTGGAAACCATTACGTGGCAGTGACGTTTTTGAAATATCCAGTGAACGTTACACACTAACTCACCGTTTGGATGCTGTGCAGTTGAAGGCTTCAAAAACAAATCGAAAAATAGATACATTTCGCGTACAATTCTTTGGATTTAGTTTTAAGCCAATCTATGCTTTCCAAAATCTTGGACACCGTCCACAGTTATCCACTTTTAGCTGAGAGGCAGCTACCACGGATTTTTAAAATCTGTCCGCGTGTTTTCTTTGTAATTTCCAGGAATGCAAAAATAAGGCGTCGGGGATGTGATTCGTGGATGGGAGCGGATGGAGGTTGACAGCGGGCTAGGTGGGATAAGGACTGAAGTCTCTGATACAGAGGCGGCCGGATGAAGTAGTAGCTGGCTGGCTGGAGAACGCGTAGATAGCGGCTGCTGCTGATGCCGCTGCTGGACACATTCCGGACTGGAGCTAGTAGTCTATGATTACACTGACCAAATGAACGTTGGCTAAGGGTGCGGAATCAGCGTACTAAACTCTGGCGCCGCCGGCCTGATGGACGGAGAACCTGTCTCCAGTTTCCTTCACTCGCCCTATTTGTTCCGCGGCCGATCTTGATAATCAAGGGTTTTATTCTTTGTACCTGAAGCAGCATTTCCACGCCGAACAACGCCGTGTAATTAATCAGGACCATCCTCCACGGCTTAGCCATTAAACGACTTCTTTTCATTGTGGTGCGTGAAATCTGAGACTATTTTCAATTTACAATACATCTAATTTAGTATCTTTCCCATAATGCAACGCTACGGAAGCCGACATTTTATTTAGTTTTAGAAGTTACAAAAATGCGCGTCAGAGTTGACGCCTTAGATCCTGTAAACGATAACTGAAATACAATTTACGATTAAAATGAGGGGCTTAGTTTCAGCAGGAGAGTAAATATTTGTAAATCTTTCAAGCAGAATGAGTATTATTTATATACCTTTTTTAATAACTTTCCGCCTCTTGGCTTTCTAAATCTATATTTGTGTCTGTACACCTGTACACACGATTTGTGAATTAGAAACAGGATTAACACAACAGCAACAAAATGTCGCCTAAATAGCAAGCGAACATCTGCGATATGTCCTGTAGAAACATAAAGAAAATGTAGTTCTGCTATTACAGAAGCAGCGTAAGTAATGTGGCTGACGTTTATCGAGCCACGGCTGCTCGTTAAGAATTCTCTGGATCTTGTATACGTACAGTTATTTGGTCTGCGATGTCGAACTGCTCCAAAGGCCTTCTTGGAAATATTCACTAAAAGCTCTTTTTGATTCTTGTGGATATGGTTGAGACAGCGTCGTGCGCAGTGGCTAGTGAGTTCGCTCGTCAATTCCGTGTGTCGCGGGTTCGATCCCCGGTGGGGTAGGAGTTATGTGCTGCTGTTGCTGCTGCTGATGATGATGCGGGCCAAAACCACCGAAACAGCTGTACGGCCCTTCCCTGAACACTGGCATTCACCTGACTCTCGGCCTGGAGAGGAATGGGCTCCGTCAGGTTGTAAAATGCCCTAGACACAAGCCCTCGAGGGGCCCCAGCGACCTACGGGTTATATAGGTGAAGTGAAGATATATGGATGATTGAAGGTTTCCAGGTGTTCCTTCAAACGGTGTTGTGAAGTTGATTAGGGTCGTTTTGCACTAGCCGTTGTCGAGACGCCCACAATGGAGTCCATATTTCAGCGCCATGGCACCAAGAAACACAGATGCAGTCAGTTGCGCGTCCTCCAAGCTGAAGTCAGATATGGAGTCTTGCTCCGCTGAGTGACCCTGCATATTACGACCGAGGCTCGCCGGATTAACTGCGGCCAGGAGAGAATGTACGGTGTTCGATACCATGCCTGCCGTGCTTAGTTAACAGCTGAGAGGGATTGTTGGTGACCTATACAGCTTTAGAGGCCGGTCCGCCCCGCATCGCCCTTTCTAGAAAACTCCCTCCGTTCCGTTCATCGTCGACGATCCACTTTACACCGCCCGTAAAGGTGTCACGTGATGGACGCTCACTCGCTTTACTCGTGGCATGTTTTCTTACCGGGCGGGGTTTCAAATTAATATGGGATGAAATCGCATCGATGGAAACTTGAGATGGATGCAGATTTGTAGGAGAAGAGTCTCGTAGGGTGGTAGATTAAGCGATTTAGCAGTCGGTCAAGTATTGCGGGGGGGGGAGAGATAAACAGACCACGTGATTCAGCGCGCGCGGCACGTGTTTGGAAGCGGAGACGTCACCGCGCCGACCGGACAGCACCGGTCACCACGAATCAGGTGGACGCACCTGCCCGGGTCCGGTCCGGTTGCTGGAGTTTCTGTTACCGAACCGGTATCGGTTATCTCACGTAACAAAGCCAAAACAGCTGCGCATTACCAGAACCACTGTTCGGTCCGTTCTTTTCTGGTTCTTCATCACTGGTTTGTCCCCCACCTTTTTTTTTTCCCTTCCCCTTTCCCGGATGGATACATTTCGGATATATACCGCTTTCGATCAGGGGGTGGGGTGGGGTCAGGCTGGTCCTTCCGCCCTGTCTCGCCTCGTCAACTCCCTTTAAAATCTGCGGTATCTGAAACAGAAACAGGAACAAAGTACCCGCGGGTGGCGGGGTTGTTGTTTTAAATTTTGGATTAGCATCGTAACAAGTGGAATAAATTCCCGGAAAGTGTTATCAATAGTGATACAATTTACCTGAAGCCAAAACCTTTTCTCGATGTACCTTCAACACCTTTTAACAGGTACATCTATTACCGATTGACACGAAATTTACCGCTTTCTCTGCGCGTGTACGAATCACGGGTTTTCCTCATTCTTTCCCCCTTTAAAATCAGTTTGTGGCGAATCAGTTTACTTATATACGCTACCTAAGTCAACATTAATATCAAGAATAATTTATAAACAATCGAAACGTCTTGCAATATTTATTGAACTAAAGTAACATTTAACACTAATACGGTACATTTCGATTTTCTAGAAGGACTCTTTACAATGCATCTCGAAAGAAACAGCTGGCCAATTTATGCCGAAGCTAACAGAGCCGCCAAGATGGACCTCATTGGCGCTACTGTGGCTTCTTCTTTCCCTGATTTAAACAAAATTCAAACGATTTACCAATCGTTAACTACCATATTACACAACACGACAAGCATGCCGTCAATGAAAATAACCTGTTTCCGAAAAATTACAGTTGGTTTTTCTTTTATCATTACGTGGGAGTTACCGAATGTGAGACAAGGTGTATTACATCAGATTCTCAGCAGGAAGTGCAGCAAAATCTGTCTAAATGCTTTTTTTTTTTTTAATGCGAAATGAAGATAATATTATTGGCAGACGGTTCTCTGTTTTATTTATTTATTTATTTATTTATTTATTTATTTATTTATTTTATTTTTTTTTAAAAATGGGATTCGTGAGAGCTGATGCTGACGTGAACAGGGATGTCTAAAATTTAGATAAATACGTGACGGTGATGTCTTAGATCCTGCGTCTGCTTCATCCGTGAATTCCCTCGATATCTTTAGTGTCGTTGTTTTGATTATTTTTTTAAACTCGATATTATTATTGTCTTTAATTCGTGCAAACTAAGTATAAACATATAAAACTCTCCAGAACGCGTGAACCAGGTGTTTATCCGCCAGGCCCTTGAAGCCCCACTCAGTTGTTGCTTCTCCGCCTTTAACCCTTGCGGAACACAAAAGAAAAACAACAATAACAATACCACGGTGTACGAAGGGACTTACCGAACGAATGTAATGGTTCGTTCTTACCTTTTGTGTCCCCCCTCCCGGATACTACATTCCATTTCTCTTACTTTTAATCACCTGGGGTTTTTGATTGCCACTGTCGTCCACGTGCATTTAAAATCAGCTCAAGCAACATATTACAAACAAAGAGGGTCGTTCAATGTGTTCGAGGAGCTGAGCAGTGGTCCGGTTCTCGCGGTTAGTGGTCTACCCGGATCTGTAAATAGGGCGGCGTATTCTAATTTTCTTTTCTTTTCTTTTTTCTTGTAGGACAGGTAATAAACCGTAAATCTAAAAATGATTAAACCGACCGCCATTTTTACTGTCAGCTGACCAGAGTTTGCGAAAGACCGCCATAGGTCTCGCCATTTCTCGCGGACCAGTGACCGGTAAAGGGTGACTCGTCGGGCCTTCTTCAACAACATTCTCTCGCCGACATCGCCGGTGCAGTAGAATTGTGCTAGTGAATGGTAAAAAAACCATCTTCTTCGACTTGATCACGTGATAAACGTCTGTCCAATGGAGAAACGAAATGCTCTGGATGACACGTGCGGTCGGATCCCGGAGCACTGGCCCAGGAGAACTCTTTGAGAGGTCCAAGTTTTCAGGTTGGTTTGGAGAAAACCTAACGAGACCTTGTCTTCAGCCCGCGGTGATGATAGAATTGGCGGTGTTTGTGGAAGGATGTCTCGATTCTGCTGGGTACATTGGCATTTTAGGGAATCTTGAGGTTCAGCACCCATATTCTTTAGGTGATTGGCACGGCATGCTACACTTCTCGTGTTAGCACAATCTGGAAGAGGAATCTGACGGAGCGTTTTTAAGAGCAGCTGGGTTGTTAGAAGAGAGAATGCCTGTCCATATTCTAATGCTACAAGAGCTGGCCCCGACCAAACGCCAACATGAAGAATTTTACTCGATTGCCTGTCGTTATTTCAACAAACCGACATATTGTTAATAACAACAGGAGGCGGCCACATTACTATAGCAGAGCATATATATATATTTAATTATCTGCCTAATCTTTCCTTAATTTAAAACAAGTTTTGAATTTTACAAATCCTTCTCGAGTTTAATTGAGATTTTTAATATATTTATATATTTAGGCAAAAACGAAAAACTTAGCAAACTTGCGTTTTATAAATTTCCAAGCGGATGAACCCTGAATCGTTTAGAATTCACCCGTCCTTCAACCATTCATTCTATATCCTTCAAGACTGCAGTCCCGAAATTGAAACCTAAGAATGTATCATCGTCGATGGCAGATTTACATAATTTTTGGTTTTCTTTCCTTTTTTTTTTTCAACCGTATCAGGTTAAAAAGTGATAATCGACGTAATTTATCGGCTGTTGCTGCTGCTGCATTTATCTTTGTCGTTATCTCTGCGCGGATTCTCCACACACACACACACACACACACACCAACCTCGCTCTCACGGGAAGGAGAGCGTGACGCGAAGCTTTTTCAGAAGCAGCCCGATAATTTCCCTTGGCACTGTCCGTCTTTGAACCGGACGGTCTTCCGGTACGGAACCCCGGGTAAAGTCGGGAGGAAGCTGGATTGTTCGAGGAGTAGGAAGCGGAACAAAAACCGAACAATGGCGTGTTCGGCGACCCGTGGAAGGGGAGAAAGAGGTGTGAGAGAGTTAAAAGATTTTTTTTACAAAAATAGACTCCCTCGCTGCATTCCAGCAGTCAGACAAGGGGCTTCAGCAAGCTTTCCCATTATGCTATCATCAGACTCAACAAACAAACTATTTTGTCGTCTACTTTCACTGTACTTAGGGGGTCTTCCCTTTAACCGAACGAGAAGATTTTCCTTTTTTTCAAAACAGACGCGTTTCTTCCTTGCAACCATTCGCGACCTTTCGAAAAAAAAAAAAAAACAGAATAAATAAATTTGAAGTCTCCTCCTCCTTCTTCTCGTCAGACTTAAATAAGGAAACTCGGTTTCTGCAAGTAGCAGTCCTGTCTGGCTCTTAGCGTGCTCGCGATCGCGAGCCGGTCTGCGTGTGACGTCTAAATGCTGACGCAGTTCGTTTCCTCTCCTCCTAATCAGAAGATTTCTAGTCGGTTCTCTCGCTCGAGTGATGTCATTGGGCATGGGACGATTCATCCTCCGTTTAGGTAGCGTGTCTGGCCTCGGACGGTGGGACGGGTCTCAACGTTAGAGGACCAAAGTCATAGAACGATTACATTTTAATGGGAAAAGGTAACGTTCATAGCAATAAATAGGCTTTTGGTCTTTGATTGAACGTATCGTCGGGCCTGACTCACCATCTTCCAGCGAATGTGTATTAGTCTAAACCCATAAAACCGGAAACTTGGGGGAGGGAAGTTCACTTTCTGAAATTTGTACATACATTTTAGCAAACCAGGCTGTTCCTTGTTGCTCTGGGACTACCGTCTGACACTTCAGTTATCGGCCCAGCGCAACTAATCTTCGCCGGTTGAGTATTTCCGTGTTAGTAGGAAGCAGGTCGCTGCTCTGTTCCTCTAAAACTTGCTGTTTTTACGTAGACTGCCCGCGCGATCCTTAAGCACTAACGGATGCCGAGAAGCAAAACAACACCGGTCTCTTTCTGAAATATCAGCGTTGCCCTGTTAAAGCCGAGGTTGTTACAGCAGCAGTCGCCTCCTGCCAGTTCATCATCATCACTCTCATCACCTCGCCCGTTTATTGTTATTCTGTCGCTAGTTGAGAATGTTTCCCAAAGATCTTGGCACGACATTTACACGACATTTACTATCCTCTTTAGGCGTGTATGTACCATGTATACCTAGGAATTCAGTAGCTGAAAGCTACACGGTTTTCGCCTGTTAAGTAAACATCCTTTTGACTGTACTGTCAGTAAATATGTAGTACAGCTCTTTAGATAACAGGAGATGCATAGGCGTAGAAACAATGGAATTTCTGTACGAACTCTCATACACTTACACCTACTGAATAACGATGATAAGAGCGAAAGGAAGCAGTCACTGGGGATAGGCGAACTTCGGCCGTGCGATTGTTTTCGAAATCATAATTGTTTCTCGCTTTAAACAAAAAAGAAAAACTTCTTTCATTTGTCTGGTTCAGAAGAGCCGCCGCTCCAGCCCCCCCCCCACTGGATATTTAATTAGAATTTCTTCTAGCAGCACGCGGAATAGAAGATTTTCCGTCGACTCTTTAAAGTGAAAATCAAGATGAAACTCTACTTTTTATCACAGCTACAACAGCAACGACTGCGTGGCAGCTTTAAGAAATGCTGTCTCGCCGACACGGGCACTGACTGCTGTCCTGTCTACCGTTCTGTTCAGCCTGCTGTATCTGTCCAACGGTGAAACTTACCTGACGCACTATTATTACTGCTATCACTATTATTATTATTATTATTATTAGTGTCATGTGCCCGCCGACGAGCAGCTGAAAGAAATGCTTCTACACACTAGAAGCACCAATATGCCCATATATGCTGATCCGAGGTTACTCGCTGTGTGTGTGTGTTGCAGTGAAATTCATCCGACATTTGTTCGTTCCACTTCTGTTTAGTTCAAGAGTTCATCCGCTGACCTTCCTCGCAGGTCACAGGACTCGCGCGGCTCCTAGAATGTACGTACCTACGAACTCTCTCTCTCTCTTTCCCCCATCTCTCTCTCTCTTCTCTCTCTCATCTCTCTCCATCTCTCTCTCTCTCTCCCCCCATCTCTCTCCTTCTCCTCTCTCTCTCTCCCTCTCCATCCCCCATCTCTCTCCATCTCCTCTTTCTCTCTCTCCTCTCCCCCATCTCTCCCTCTCCCTCCCCTATCTCTCTCTCTCTCCTCTCCTCTCTCTCTCTCTCTCTCTCTTCTCTCTCTCTCTCCCTCCCCCATCTCTCTCCATCTCCTCTCTCTCTCTCTCTCCCTCTCCCCCATCTCTCCCTCTCCCTCTCCCTCTCCCTCCCCCATCTCTCTCTCTCCCCCCATCTCTCTCCATCTCCTCTCTCTCTCTCTCTCTCTCTCCACCACCGGTAACGGAGGGATGTGCGCGTGGAAAGCCAGATACCCTAACGCGATCGAGACTTTCTCTATTAAGTAACTTAAAAGAAAAACAACCAGAAAAATATCGACGAGACTGATTTTAAAAGAAAGGAGAACTCTTCCGTAATCCGCATCAAACGTTCCAGCTATAATTTCGCGCAGAGAATGCTGATTGGTTATCACGTGTAGAAAGCAACTAATTTCTAACGGGGGGGGAAGAGACATTAATTATATATATATATAATTTAACTTAGGAAGCAAATGTATTTTGAGCTTTCATAAATACAGCTTCTTTATATATATATATGTTAAATGTCCTAAAGCGATCATGAGAATAGGAGCCATCAGAAATTCTGGGACACTGAATAAACAGGACGATCCTGTTACAGGTTTTGCTAAAATCGCGAACATAACTATAAACAGACATGTAAACAACTCGAGAAGAACTTAGACGGGTTCGTACATAAAAAAATTTAAAGGTCTGCTAACGGAACGGGTGGAGGGAGAGGCTGGCTGGCTACCGGGTAGAAGACAGGTACTCCCGTGTATCCGACTTGACTGACTGATAAAACTAGGGGATTTAGCCCCCCGGGGGGTGGGGGCGATGAATATCCCGGATTCGTTCGTTATACGGCGATGTGCTTTAAAATAACAGAGTTAACTTTAAGAAAAAAAACAACAACAAACTGACAAAAATCTTATAAATTAAATGAACGTAAATCGATATTTTTTTGGTTGTTGTTGTTGTTGTGTTCTCACATTTTTCCTGTTAGCGATTCGTAAAATGTAATTCCTGCTAGAGAAGAGAGGGCTTGGCGGGGGTGGGGTGTTTGCTTACCGCGACATATCCACGACGGACACGTTTTTCCGTGGATAGTAGCGCGGGAGGGGGGGGGCTCTCTCTCCCCTTTGAACGAGAGCTTGTTACGAGAGGTGCTAATTAAGCGGGTGGCAGAGATGTACAACAACAACAACAACAAGTACGGGCGGGCACATTCGTAATTATTACAGATGTGGCAGCATTCTCGCGAATGACTCACCCCGGGAGAGTGGGATTACCGAATTACGAGGATGTAGCTAGCGACTGATGAAAGCAGGGAAGGAGAAGGACAAATTTACCGGAGGGAGTTGCTATTTATAGAACGTGAGAGAGAGAGAGCAGATCTAACGCGAATTCTCTCCCCGACAGCAGAAAGCATAAATTGTTCTTCTTCTTCTTCTTTCGCGTGGAGCCGGGTGTGGGCCGGAGAGCGATCGCGTGAGAGGGAGTCCCCGGTCTGTAAGTACATGCAGTTTTCTCAGATTGCCGCTTGGCTCTTGTCAAGGTCAGAATTCCGGCCATGCCGGGGTCAGTGAGAGGTCAGTCGCTTTATCGATCGCGGCGTCCTCCCCTCGAGTAGTCCAGTCGACAGAGATAAACTCACGCAATCTATTGAGAGCCAGCCAACCAGCAAAGCCTCGTGTAACCGCGACAGAAGCATTTGTAATAATAAAAACAATTCCTGCCATCGTATTTTTTTTTTTTTTTTTTTATTATTATTATTAATCTCTTTGCATCATCATCGTCGTCGTCATCATCGCAACGGGAGGCACAGTAAGTTCGTGATTAAAGCTTCGATGGAGTGGAGGGTGTAGAGCCGGCTTTCAGCAGAGCTGGGATAGTAACATAAGGCAAGGGGGACGGACGAGGTGGGCGGGGGCGAGGTACAAGCGTGGTCGCCGCCTGTCTGTCTGTAGAGCCGAGCTGAGCGGCAAGGGGAAGCTGTCCCGAAACTTGTCAGTCAGCAGTTAATACACAGGGCTGGGCAGAATAAGCTCCTCTCTCTCTCTCTCCCCTCCCCATATACTAGCCTTCTGGCGAACCCGATTTCCCCTTACCGCGCTCCGAGAATAAATACTCTCTCTTAAGTATCTTGCTAGCGCGGAATAAATGTAGCAGCTAAACCCGGAGGTGCAGACTCGCTCTGGCTTTTCCCCCGTCCATTCACCTACGCTGGCCTGCATAAAACATTAGAAAACCGAAGTGAAAATAAAGACCCCTCTGCAACCCGGGCTAACGGTAAAAAAAAAAAAAACAACATATATTATTCCGTCACCCGATTATAATTAATCGGCCCTGTTGTTTATTCTGCAGGTGCGATATTCATCCACTGTGATGCAGATCACCAATAGCCACCAGATAATCCGAGTTTTCTGCCTTCGGCCGCAGTAGTTTCAGTTTTGGAAAATTTTAGGGATGTTTTAGATGAACGGATGTGTAAAAAAGGACCAAAAAGGGAGGGAGGCGTAGTAGTAAAGGAAAAACAAAAAAGATACGGTGGTTTTTTTGGGGGAGGGAGATTATCTGGATAGTTTCTACTGGTACACGCGCGTGCGATTCTTCTCAGCGCTGATTGGTCGAGCCCAGAAGAGCATGACGGGTAATAAACAGGCTGCTAAGTAGATGCGGTACTGTGTAGAAGACTCGAAGTGTACACGCATGTCTACTGAAAGTGAAGGATTAGTCATCTTATCGGTGGTAACACGAACAACTGACTAAAAAAAATAGAAAACTACGCCTAACCAATCGCTCCCCGTCGCCATCATTAGAGTTCATACCTGCCGTCCTGATTGTTAGTTTTCAGTAGACGCGTTTCCATCTCTCTCTCTCTCTGTATAGTGAGGGTGTTTCGTGTATACTGCGCACTGAATGAAGAGGGTGGCTTTAACAATAAAAACAGAGACAGAGATATCTGCTGTTTCTGGCCAGTTTAGTGTAAAACCATTTTTTAAAAAAAATACATTATACCACAAATGCATTTCCCAGTTCTTTTTGTAACCATTTTTGTTTTCTATAACCACAAAAATTCAGTTTATTAATAATATATAACCAGAAATATAAGCGAGTTTTCAAGTGCTGCATGTGGTACTAAATTCCGCTAAGACCCTTCCTTCCTTGTATGTAATGGGATTAAGGTGTCTTATCATTAATTAGTTTTGTGACGGATTCTTGTAGTTTTGGCTCGTTGGTATGGAAGGTGTATTTATAAAAAAATTATTGAAAATAAATTACTCATCATAAATAGCGAAAAAATAATCTTAAAAAAATTAAAGACAAAAAAAATGTCCAATGTGGTACGATAATGGGCAGTTACGGCAACTTAGAGAAACAACAATAAATGAAGACTGCGAAACGCATTCTCATGAAGCTTCGCCTGGCAGGGTTAAACATGATGATGTGTAAAGATGGCTGTACAACCTTAGATGAACTTAATTCTATTTATTCGTGCGTTCGTTATTCTTTGATAAAAGCGGCGTCCCTGTATCTCGACAGAACCTGTCAGGGGAGCTGATGAAGTTTAATGTAATAGACCGGTTACGGCCACATCTCGGTGTGGTTGATAACAATATCCCCGCGTGAGACCCCAAGATTTCTCACTTTCTTATCGGATCGGATCGGTTTTGATCCACTAAAATCGCCACCTGTTCTGCTCAGTTAATTCAGTAATCCGCGTCTTATTCACGGGTCGTTTCCAGCCCCCGCGGTTGTCTCCACTTCGCAAGCCGCGGTTGTGTAAAAGGAAAGACGCATGGATTTGCTACTAATCCACGGAGATAGACGGGAGCTGTTTATCAGCTCCTCCCCCTACTATTCCCACTCCACTCCTGGCCAATATTTCTGCATTCCCTTCTTCTTTACCTGACCTTAGCTTGACTCCCATTCGTTCGAGACGATGGCAATATATAAAGATAACTCACCATAAGTCTCCGGTGAAACTAATTTCGAAGATAACTCTTGTTTTCGTCTTCGACAAATTCTCGTATCTATTGATTTGTTTTGTTTTTTTCTTACCGGAAAACTACCCACCACTTTTGAGTATTTCTCGCTGTAAACAAAACCACTTTGTTTCGGCTGAAAATCTGACAGAGATTAATAAATAATAAAGCCATGCAAATAAATGCCTTCTTTCTCGTTCCTATAAGACACAGAAATAGAATCGATTCAAGACTCTGTATGGACCAGAATATATTTATAGTGCAAAACCGTCGAATCTTGAAGCATTTTAGTCGGACCCCCACCCGGAGCCCGTAGATTATTTCCGTATATATTCCTTTACAGACGTTTGTTCGTACTCGCTGCGCCTTATAATGAAGTGAAGAAGCTCTTGCGGATACCAGGAGCGCGTGCTCAAGTCAACCAGCTGGAGGAATTGACATATCCATCCTGACGAAGACAACCGAACGGGTCCCGAAAGTTAACTGAGAGTGGAATCGGGCTGTGGTAGCAGCCTGGATTGAATTAGTAGAGAAAGCAGGAAAAGGGTGGCGAATCGGGGATATATATATTCAACTACGACGGAAATCGAAGGCTGAAGTGTCTCTGTAAGCACCTGAACAGCCCCTTCTTCTCTTTTGACGCACACCTCCAGTCTAACAGGATTTGTATCTTTTGTTGTTGTTGTTTTCTAAATAACCTAAAAGAACGAAAATTGTTTGTAGATATTATGAAGGTTAGCGTGAATCGTGATCAGTGCTGAATTCGCCCGACTTCACTCTTATTCTAAATCTATCTCAGTTGTTTGTTTTGTGGTTGTTTTTTTTTTTAAATAATAGAACATCACAATTTTTTTCCTTTTTTTTTTGTAGATCACAAAATAAAAGCGTCTTCTGTTGGTTTCGGGGGAGAGAAGTGGTCATCATTCCGTCAGGTAACGGACGGCCCGGCCCGTCTTTTTATCCTTTCAGCCTGCTGGATTTTCTAGTCGATTTCAGCCGCCCGTTTGAAAGCTGAAACTTACAGATGCGGCGGCCGGGGGGGGGGACCCAGCGTTAAAGCACCTGTCACACGTGACACGTTTCGTGTCCTCGCTTAAACCGTTCTGCTGGCTGAGCCTAGTGACCTAGATCGCGACCATCTCGAACTTTCCGCGCTTCTGCTACACGAAGCAGCGCGATTCGAGAAAGCCAAAACCGAACACGTGACGACGGCTCCTCCCCCTCCTCTCTCCAGAAGACCCCGGTTTTCCTTCGCGCGAGGTAGGTAGAGTCCGGCCCGGCGGGTGACTCGAGCGAGCCGGGGGGGGGGAGGGGGTGTCGTGACGAGCAGACTCGCCCGTTTAAAGACTTCATTCGGTACAGCGTCACGAGGCGGAAAAGGAACGACGGGGCGCGCGGTCATCAGTGTCTCTGCCGCGTGTTATGTCAGCTGGCGGATCGATCGAAGCGCCCCCCCCCCCACACACACACACCCCTTTCTCGTCACTCGCTCTAGGGTGAGCCGTTACGTCACCGGAGCCGGGTGGTTAGACCCCGCCGGGCTTGCTGGCGGCGATCGCGTCCGCAACACCGAAAAATCCGGGTGCCACAACTAAGAGGAACGAACATCAGCTGCTGGGAGCGGGCAACACAATACACGAAACCGTTCGGCGGAAGTTCGCGGCTTGTACAGGGGACTGGTGACTGTCAGAAACAATATTCCCTAGAAGAGTCTTTCGCGTTTGTTTTTTTTTTAAATGCAGATCATTATTATTATTATTATTATTATTTTAATTTTTATGAAAGTCCGATATCGAAGAATCCAATCACTGAGAGGGGAGTTGGAGGGGAACCGACGATATATCACTCACTACCTCGGCATCACTCAGCTGACCCCTCCCACCGGACGAACTCAATGAGGTCACCAGACTCAGAAACGATCGAAACCGACCTCCGTTAACTGGAACTTTTCCGAGTTCGTTTCTGTATCTGTGCTTAAGTAGTGTTGCCAGACTTTTTAATAGTTAGCGACGAATAAAATAATTATTGTTAATATTTAAGATGAGAATACTTCTGACCGACGACTCCCTGTCTACCCGCTCAGTTTATTAAGATAATATTGAGAGCAAAACTCCCAAGGAACGGTATAACAGGGCAGACGTCATGTATAATACATACACAGTATTTTATTCCAGGTGTTGTATAGTGAATTAGTATTTGGTGTATTGGGGCCCTTAGCTTTACATAGAGCGTGATGCCTTGTTTTCATGGCCCCATACAGGTATCAATTGTCTGGTGGTGACCGCAATCCAACGTTTCTTTCCTTACTGTGGCTACTGTACCCCACGACTTTTAATTCCTGACACTTACCGTCCGTTAGTCTGGGAACCCGTCTGCGCATTCCGGACGAAAGTTACCATTTTTAACTTTCGTACAACATCCGGCGATCTTCTATTTACCCTAAAACTCTACCTGTCCAGAACGGTGCCAGACAATACCAGCGGGGGGGGGGTAAGGGACAAACTGACGCAAGAAAAAGCCAGTCGGGCTTGTTGTTGTTGTTGTTTTTCCTTTCTCTCTATCCGCCAGATGCTGTTCATTACAATCTCCTCGCTGTTCTCTCATAACGGCTAAGCCGACAATGACAGATCAGATGTGAAATGTCGTTATTAACGCGTGACAATAAATTCTGATGGCCATTTGTCAATGCGGAACCACCCGAACGGTAACCTACACCTGATCGTCTGTCTCTCTGACAGCGATGTCGACATATCCGTCCAGTAATCAGTCAGCAGTATCCTTTGAAACCATGCGGCAGATGTTAGAATTCCCCCGCCATCTTTAACTCCTGTTTTGTTTGTTTGTTTTTTTTTAAATCTTTTTAAATGGCGAGTGTATGCGTGAAGGATTTGTAGGATGACTTCAAAAGATAATCCGTTGAGTTATCTCGATCTAAGAATACATACATCGTCCGGATCAGGGAGATCAACCCGAGTTATTAATCACGGTGGACGCGTTTCTTCTCTAAACAGCGAGATCCGGGCAAATTAAGAGAACGGTGGGGGATCTTAACAAATCGCCAACCAACTAACCTTTCACGAGAAACTTCTGATCGAAGCAAATTTACTTCTGCTACTTTATCTGTTTGCTGCTGCTTCTTCTTCTTTAAACTCTACACCCAGCAGGCTGAATAAAATCCAGTTTTAAAGGGAAAAAAACGTAACAATGAATTTGCTTTCTCGTTTACCCGTATAAACAGACACGTGTACCCAGCCGTGTCGTTCTATTTCAGATATACATATTTAAATGGTATTTGAAAACTTCCAGAGGAAATAAACAGAGGCTGACGTGGGTCGGGGACTGGGAGTCCGACCTGGTAGCGAAGTGGAAGCCGACTCACGCCAGCGGAATGATACGGAAGAACCAGCACCGGGGTGCATAAATAAGTCAGTGGTCAACAGAGATCGAATCCAAGTCTAGCTGGCTGGCGCTCTACCGATGTTTTTTTAAAAAAGAAAGGTTTAGTTATTTTATAATTTGTTTCTATGCACGTTCCTAAAATAAAGACAAAATAGATATTTAATTGATTGAATTTGCACTTCCTTTATTTGATGACTCGACGTTGACAGGTTTTATAAGAAGCAGTGGTGATGGGAGGGCAGGGAACAAATTTCAGATGCCGATCACGTTGTTTCGTAGTCCGTTCGGTTACAGTAGATGCGGGATGGATCTCTCTAATCCGCCACTCTATCCGTGGTCCGGCGTGTTTTAGTTTGCCGGGTGGGCGTGGGTGGCGCCACAGGTTCCCGCGGTTCGACACAAAGTTTGTTTTTTTTTCCAATACATCCGGCTCTCAGCGTTTCGTGCTGGTACTTAGCTCTGGTTTACCCTTAGATTTGTCTTCCAAGAGACCGGCAGAAAGCCTGGTAAAAGCCGTACCTTCTTCCGAACTGATGTTCAGTCTCCATTCTCTTTAGGACGGCTATTCTCTAACACCTGTACACCGAAATCGGGTTTTCTCTTCTGACGTGTGGGTATAGATTATCCGCGCTCTCCGTCGAGTTTCCATTCGCCTTCTCCGCGTACTAATACACCAACGACTTGGCTACAATCGTCAAAGAAGACACATCGTGTAAGTTTCCAGGCAGCCATCACTACCGCTTCGCGGGTCACGTCGTCTGTTTGGGGACAGTACCATGACTGTTGAATCCGAAGTTCTGTCAAACGGGAAGTTACTGCGGTGATGAGCGGATGGAGCAGGATAAAGCGGCAACCTCGTCCCCGGCTGCATCGATATCGTTTCCCTCTAACATCGATCCACTTACTCATTTTAAATAAAGACCGTTGTTTTTTTGTACTCGAACCACACGCAGAGATTCCTCCACGGACTTCCTGATTTACCGTTTCACGGCACTGCCGTTCTCCAAATATATTCAAGAACAGAACTGATGATGGACGACGATCCATCCTTCACTTCTCTTCCCGGATCTCTTCAGCGGCCGTTCTCTTGGACGTGTTTATACCGGTTTCAGAAAACGTATGTCCCAGTAATAAAGTGACAGTGACTAAGCTAACGCATAATGCCCACAGAATATAGTATTCCAAATAATCGATAGCTGAAATGTATGCCTCAGAGTTCCGCGGCATATTCCGCAACTACCGGCCATTATCGATGAATCGCGGTTCGACTAAAAAATACGGGGAGGAAAATCCCTCTACCTAACTATTGTTTATTTAGAATGGTTGCTGAGAGCGTACGTAAGCGGTCTGGTGTGTGGGGTGGGGGGAGACAAGCAAGCACACCAGTCACGGAGCGTGAACCGTTTTGGAACCGATGACCATTCCTAAGAGAGAGGGAGGGAGAAAAGAAGGAAAAAAACATCAAGAGTTATTTCCCGTCTACCGTAATTCGGTTCAACCAAGTCGCACAACCGAACCATCTTGCAAGCCTACAAAACCTTTATGAGCTTCTGCATCCTTAAACTCTGTAAATTTAAAATCAAATCTCTGTTCGCCTCGTATTTTTCTTTCTTTATTCTTAAAATAAAAAAGGGGGGGAAAGGAAATACGTTTTGCGGAGATTTAAGCTCCAAACCGTCTTGTTTATTTTATTCTTGGCGCTTACATTTAAAAAATAAAAAAAATGTACATCTGCTCAGGATTTAAGAGATAACCGATTGAGGATATTTAACTTGCATAGAAATCCGTTCCCCACCCACACCATCCCACCCTTCTTTCCTAAACTCGCCGACGCCAATAAGATTCCCGCCGGCCATCTTAATCATCCGGCTGCTCCTCGTTTTTCTCCATTATTCTAGAAGAAGTCATCTTGCTTCTCTCAAGCGGGGTGTGGCCACCGTCGTCTGTTTATACCTAAACTGCAGTCATCTTAATTACCAGGACGAGCACTGATCTGGCGGAGTCCTGACGTTCGACAGAATACGGAAACCGAACAGCGCTCCACAGAACGTCTACGAAGCAATATTAACCCTTTCAATTTATTTATCGTGAGCATCTGGAAAGATTTCAAACTCCACACAATCTACGTTTCAGCACAAATTAGAGCCAATTAAGTACAAGAAATCCAACAGGTAATTTGAATGTCACATATTTCCAGGTAGGGATACCGATAAAGGATCTCGAACCTGAAGAGTGAGGCTAGCACGAGGTGGAACTCTAGTTTATCAGCTTTTAAAAGGAAAGGTTAGGATTGATCATCTGTTATCTTGATATTCTCTCTCTCTCTCTCTTTTTTCTTTTTTTAAAAAAAAAAGGCTTTTCTATCGCTACCATTCGCGACACTTCTCAGGTGATAATTCCCATCTGTCGCCGCCCTGTTATCAGTGTTCGGAATTAAGAATCGATTTATTACATCGCATGAAACTGGATTGTAAAGGCGGGGTAGAACCAAACGGCGGGGTCCTGGCTAGGAATTTACTCTCGGTCATCTACGACAAAGATAAAGAATATCTTTTGGAACTGGAAACCGTTGAGAAATCGAAACTGGATAGATGATGAACGACGGTAACTTGCCGAAATCTCCACTTTTAGAATTTGGTTTATTCGAAAATTTTTTTTTAAAAGAAAACTAATTTATTAACCTTATTGATAAAATCTTTTAAAAAGTCGAGATATTTTATTCTGTTGAAAAACGTGTGGCGGATAACAAAATCTGTCCGTTGTTTTTAAATGGTAACAAGTTTGCGTAGTCGAATTTAATGCGCGGTTTTATCTCCCTTTTCTCCGCCAGTCAGCCACGTGGATTTGTTCTGGCCCCTTAAGTTTTAGGTTTTGAGAAGAAGCCGGGAGTGTCTACAAAAGATGTCGGCACACTTTCGTACACTACCATACAAAGGCGTTTTGCCTCTCCACCTTAAACGGGCTTCATTCGGAAGTGGAGAGACGGTCATGCCCACATCTCTGACGTCACACGTTTTCAGTGAGAGGCAAAAGCGTAGCAGCATTCTCGGATGAACGCTTTACTGGGAGGCGGACGGGACGACGCAGACCGGTTGAATACCTGCCACGCTCCCCAGATTTCTTGTTCAGCAGGCTGTGTTGAAGGACAAAGGGCACCGGCTACCGTCCACAAACTCCGACAGAGAATCGTCGATGCTGTTCCTGTGGAAATGTATTTAAGGCGATGAAGTAATTCGGTAGTCTGTGCTACCACTGGCTCCTGAGTTTACAAACGTTTGGTCGCAAAGTAAAGCAGCCAGCACTGTTTTTGAGCACCGCGGGAACGCACAGGTGGCTAGAAGCTTAGTTAATTAAAAGGTCTGTATACCTACCAGTTTTCTTAAATTCTAAATGCCCATATTTTCAAACATAAAAAAGACCTAAGACAGAAAGCTTGTTTTGCTGTGCACCATAACATAATGGGTTCTTTCCAAACTGGTTGGGTGAGTTCAATTACTTGCACAAGCATTTCTTCATTCTTACTAGCTAAAGTTATTACCCCTTTTATCTGTAGTCGCGCTGTTCCCTAAAAGTGTGGGGGTTCCTGATACAGTACTCTTCTGGTACAGAAATATGCACAACTCCCCACCGTCGAGGTTCCTTTGGAAGGTGAGTCAGCCCTAGCGGCCGTAGGCCAGTCAATGGCATTAATACAACAAAACTTCGTTGAAGAGACAACCGGTGTTTATAATCAGCATACTTCAAGATGGCTCCCAGCATGAGCGGTTGTTGTTGTTTTTTAGCGTGATCTCATCATACGAAACTAAGGACGGTAGTTTCGTACTCTAAATATGTATGCATATATAAGAAGCCCGTGGATATTTACCTTCCATTCTTTTTTTTCAGGTTAATTAACTCTGCTGACGAAATGTGACGCGAATGGAATATTGTGCAATCAGAAGATGTCATCGCTCTCAGGAGCCGTTCTTCGTGCCAAGGAGTAGAAGATACCCGAGTCATTTCACGGGTCGCGGGAAAGCATCCTACAGTTTATCTTGTCTGGTCTTCTACCAAGTCACTAACTTGGTTTTCCTGTCCTCTTTACATCATCCGACAGAGTGAAGCAGCGAGTAAGAGCAGGTTTTTGGTGACGCAAAGATAACACGACAATGTCGGACTTTCCGAACCTTACGTATTAACACTATGAAGCCCATTTTACAACAGCCAACGGTCAAAAGTTATGCATCCCCCCTAGAAATGGTAATGAAAAAATTCTATCTCCAAATTAGGTTCATATAAGATGACGTCGTAGAGATGACCATCGCTCCCAAATGCCTGTTTTCGATATCTACTTCTAAATGAGTGGTCTCCCTTGTCGTCACAATGCTTAGCCACGAAGTGGCGTTTACTTAACGTTGACGTAATATTACCGTGCTAATTGAGCAGGTTAAATTTGACTTCGTCAAGCAAAATTAGAAAATTCTACGGTGACGCAACACCTTTGACCACACCTGTAGGTCTGGCTCGGACTCGGAACGTGTTCTACAAGCGTTCAATTTCGAAAATGGATTTCCCCTTGTTGACTCCTCGCCGTGTTTTTGTTCTTCTTCCCTAAATGAACCGAATTTTGTCTGGTTACAGGGTTAATAACAACATTTTGTGGACTTTGTTAAACAGATCCCCTATTTAGAAAACGGCAAAGATGCGAAAAGAAGACGGACCCGAAGCACTTTAATTAATATTTTAAGGTTGCGAATTCAACTGTTTCTGGGAGTCGGTCGGGCGAGCAAATATATATATATATATTTTTAAGTTTCGCTTAACGGAATAAGAAGTAGAATCTGTTACCTCGCCGAAGCGCCAAGATATTAAAGTTCTTTTAGGAAACCAGCTGTTTCGTTTGTCTCTATTCCAAATTTACAAGGATTTTCATCATTTATGGCGTCGGCTTAGAAGACGAAGTTTATGCGCGGGTAAGAAGAGAAAGGTACTTTAAAGGGAAAAAAATTCTATACCGAAGCGTTATTTTTTTACTTCTCCCTCCCTTGATTTTAGCAAATTTTAATCCGTTTTAAAATAGTTTTCTTTCAGTTTATTGTTTATTAAACTCAAACGCAATTTTTAGATATTTCTAGAACGGTAAAAATCTCCATTTCTGTAGCGTTTAAGTCTCTAAAATAAAATGTAAAAAAACCAGAAAACAGTAAAGACGGTCTTTGCCTCAAGAATAGGGATCGGAGCCGAGCCGATATAAATGCATAGGTGGGTTTTCTAGTCATATTAGAGTTACACTACCTTCCGTCGTTAAACAAACTGGATAAAACATTTCCTCGGGCTTACTACTTACTCTAGGAAATCATAGTGATGGTGATTTCTGCGGTCCGGCTACAGCGGCCAGCAGAGATCGAGCTAGGATAGCAGCGGAACGTTGAAGGCAGCAGCCCCCAGCTCTAGCGATGACCTCAGTTATTAAAGGCGAGCCGAGACATTAGCAATCTTTCCCAGTCCCCCTCCCATCCACCACACCTTTAATAGATCTCTCTCTCCCATCTCTCTCCCATCTCTCTCTCTCTCTCCATCTCTCTCCCATCTCTCTCTCTCTCTCTCTTTCTCTCTCCATCTCTCTCTCTCTCTCTCTCCGTCTCTCTCTCTCTCTCGTCTCTCTCTCTCTCCCTCCCCATCTCTCCTCTCTCCTCTCCCCCCATCTCTCTCTCGCCTCTCTCTCTCTCCTCCATCTCTCTCTCTCTCTCTCTCTCTTTCTTATACTTGCTTAGCGCAGCGTGTCGGCAACTCTTCCCCAACGGCGAATGAAGAACTTTCTAAGTAACGAAACTAATTAGCCTATCTGTTAAATTCTCGGATGCACTAACATCCTGTTCTGGTTCTCTGTTACCGCTGCGCCTCAGGTCCTTCTGACACTCGTAAAGTCATCTCGCCTTTCGGAACCCGTTCTCAAACTCGACCCTTTCTCGCCATTTTCTGGATGTTCCACGATGCCAACCGACCCGCTTAGATATCGGTCTGTTTCTCACTGTTGAGGACGTTCGTGAGCAAAGCAGGACGGGAAATTCTCCGATTATCTTAGCGACTGCGAAAACTTGGGGACAGATTTTTTTTCTTTCTTTATTATTAAAAAAACAAAATACGTTTCCAAAACGGTTACATGCTTTTATTCATGGAATGGTCAGCGCGAGCTCTTCGCGTGACTTATGAAAAGCAATACCCTCGCCGAATAAAGCCGGAGAGTCCGGGTTCATTTAGATCTGGGGTCTGGGGTCTTATCTCCGCGCAGTCTTCTTCAGATTAATCAGAGCGTCCAACCCCGGCTCGATTCAGCGACTGATGGCGGCTTTGAATATCATTACCAGCAGTAAGAACGACGACCTCGCTGCATTTAGTTCGCATTCTTACAAACGTTTCGCACCTGGTCCGACCTTTTCTCCCCCCCCTCTCTCCTCCTCTCGTAGCCGCAGCGATGATTAGACGCGTCCGGCCGGGTTTCAGTTGAACTACGGACCCCGTAAGCATGAGATGCAAAAGACGATAGGAACGGGGCTCTTCGAGAGAAGCAAAGGAAACGATAGGTTATCGGCGAGACCCCGTGTAGTCTGCGGAACACGTGCACGCGAACTACGTCAGCAGGAAGACCGTAATACAAACGAAGCGAATCTCCGCTGGTAGCAGTGTGCCACGGACCTTGCCTCACCGTCTAAAGACATCGGTGGAAAACCTAAAAATGACGTCAGTAGCTGGATCCGCCGCAATGCTAGAAATCCTGAAAGCTTTAGAATGGGCGGGGTGCGTACCGCGGTAATATCGTTAGGGGAATAAACGTTTGGCTGTCGGCCGTGATCACCCATTCTAAACGGAGTTGATATCTTTATTTAAACTGAGCGATACCGACCGTCTGATGGGCCCAACAGGCTGAACCGTTTTCGGGAAGTCTGCTATAGCTCCAAGACAACGTGACCGGGCTGTTTGGTGCGGGAAACCAATTATTTAGAAAAGGGAATATGACTAGGAATCAAAAGAGTGGAGATGAATCAACTCTTAGCAAAACATCCAGGTATACACCATTTATTTAAGAAAATTATGTATATGCATGAATTCTAATAACTAATCGAAATTATTCGATCTTATATCTCTAGCGACATCTGGTGTGCTTATTCACCCTAATCAGTGTAACTGGACATAAAATGATCAATTAACTTGCTTTTTTAAACGAAATATTGAGCGCTTAATGTGTGTGAGAGAGAGATGACGTCAGTAGAATGAGCGAGGAGATGACGTCAGTACACAGAGAAAAAGATGATGTCAGTACAGAGAGAGAGAGATGACGTCAGTACACAGAGAGAAAGATGATGTCAGTACAGAGAGAGAGATGACGTCAGTACACAGAGAGAAAGATGATGTCAGTACAGAGAGAGATTACGTCAGTAGACAGAGAGAAAGATGATGTCAGTAGAATGAGCGAGAGAGATGACGTCAGTACACAGAGAAAAAGATCATGTCAGTACAGAGAGAGAGATGACGTCAGTACACAGAGAGAAAGATGATGTCAGTACAGAGAGAGAGAGATTACGTCAGTACACAGAGAGAAAGATGATGTCAGTACAGAGAGAGAGAGAGATGACGTCAGTACACAGAGAGAAAGATGATGTCAGTACAGAGAGAGACAGACAGAGATGGAGAAAGAGAGAAACAATGTAGAATGCATTTTTTGCACACTAAAGCCAAGGGACTCGAGTTTTCATATCTATAAGGTCCAAGTATTAAAGATCTTAATGTAGTAGTCTCTTGTCATGCATTATAGAGTAAAGAAACAAAAAAATTCAACAAATGCAAATTCTAAAGAACATTATTTTTATTTAGTTTTTATATAAATAAAAAATAAAATCACTGGCTAAACATTTAGAGAGCAGCCAGGGGTTGGACTACTGCACTGCTACAGCTAAGACTCCTCAAAGCTACACTAACCGCATGGTCCTCCCTTAATCTATCCTTCTTTACCAAAACCGAACTAATTAATACTTATCTAGCCCATAAAATCTACTATAAATCTAAAATAATAGGACTGCCAGGTTGGGTGCGCTCCTCCATAGACGCCGAGTTCGATAGGTCTCTTTGGCAGGGACGTAAACACCTGGCCAACAAACAAATAGCTAGACTCCCTCGGAGCCAAGGAGGGTTAAATCTCATAAACCTAGAGAGCAAAATAAGTGCTCAACAAATACTAAATATAAAAGATATCATAAGAACCGTAGATAACAGACCAAGATGGCAAAATCTCTTCATCACCCGTTTAGCAAAAGCATACGACACCCTCGACGGTGTGCATGTCCTTACTCATATACCAAAACTATATAGAGCACAAAAAAACTAACTAACCGACCACCACGTAACCTTACTACAACACTGGATTAGTTGCGACATTAACATAGGAACAGACAACCAAGTAAGCTTAGGATCTACCAAAATTGATCTGGACAAATTATCCCAACGGGACATCTACCTCTTCCTGTCGTCACGACCTATCGAGGAACCGGACTACAGGAGGAGGTTTGAAAGTACGCTAAATTCAGGAGCACTTCCATGGGATAGGATTTGGAATAGTTCGATCAATCGCCTCGTGGATGGATACTCCTGTGACATTCACCGGAAAATTATTAGAAATGTACTCCCAACAAGGGAAAACAAACACAAATGGAAACCCATAAACTCTCCAAAATGCCTCGCCTGTCACGAGGACGACGAGACGGCAATCCACTGTATATTTTCATGCCCCATGAACATAGAACTTTGGTGCCTAGTCCGAGACCTGATTTTTAAAATTAAGAGTCCCCAGAACAAACTTACTTCGTTCCGTTCTGGCGCATCTTTGGTTTCTCCCCAAGAACTAAAAAGGACCGTCTCTCGAACTCCCTGGTTTTCACCTCTCAGCGAATAGCTTGGGGTAGCCGGAAGGCTTTAGAGGGCGGTCAGCCCACCTCAACCAAAAAACTTTTCCAAAATTACGTAACACTTCGGTTACGCGAAAAATACGCAGTCACGAAGTCCGGTATAAATGATACAGCGATTTATTCATCCACCTGGCTCATCAACAACACACTAGGACACCTCACTCACCCCACAACACCGTTTACAGCTACACTCTGACATCACACCATCCTCAACCATCACCTTAGACCAACCCCCCCCGCTTGAGTCAACCCCACCCCATCTTGTCTTTCGTTTACTCCCTTTCTTTTTGTTAGGGAAATCCAAAAATTTCCCCAAAATTCCCTTCGTTTTGGGAGAACTGGAAACTGATCAATCAGGTGAAGTGGAACGTTGCAGATTTCGGTCGAACTGTTCCACTACACACTGAAACTCTCATCCCGATTGGTTCATTTCGTCTTTTGACCTGGCGATTGTTCTGGAAGAGAATCTCAAGGTCATGATGCCCGCTGGACGCCTTGTGCTGGAGCACAATAGACTATCCGCACACCGAAGGCTTCTTCCCTACGGGGACGAAAATCGGCGAGAATTGTTGACGTCGTGCGCGAGTATCTCAACAGTCAGTACTGCATATCAGGCTGCTGTAGGTCAAAAGTACGCGTTCACAACACTTATGTTTCAGATGAAACTACTCTAGAAGACTCCCAGGAACGATAGATTTCTCTTTACTTTTCTCTCCTTTTCAGCAAATTTGTAATTTCAGAATCTTTAAGAAGACCTGCGGAGATGATAGTCAACTCTCTCCACCCATTTTAAAGAAGATCTTTTGAAATCCTAAATTTTATTATAGTTTCAATCTCACCCCTTCTACCTCAAAATAATAAAAAACACCCCCCCAAACAACTTAACCCTTTCCCCTCTATCAGTGCAAGCCTCTATTTATTTATAAAGTACTGCTCCCCAAACATCAACCCCATAAATGGACTGCAGGAGGACTACATGCTTCAGTCTTCGTTCCTACTATCCACCCCTTACAGTCCGAATTAACGCCAAAGGATTTTCAAAAGAAGACGGTGGCGTGGAATGGGGCGCTGGCCGCTGTGATGACAACTTCACCACAGTGGCTGGGCTACTTCCCTGCTTGACCACCAGCCAGGGAACCTTCGGTCCCCCTACGTGGGATGATCAAATGATCACTTCTAAATATTACAATCTGGGAATCTGATTCCCCAACGTGGAAGGACTGATCACCACAAACTAGGAAACGGAGGGAGAACGTGACTCCATCCATTTTCACCAAAAAAAAACAGAACTCACCCCACCTTCATACTCCTGTTGGATTTAATGAAAATAAAAAGTGGCCCAAACTCTCCCGCCCCCATCAGCTTCTAAGGACACACAGAGAGAAAACTCTGTTTCGAGGGTCCAGCCTGGAGAAATCCTACCTCTCCTGCCGTATTTATTACGACGGAGCTCTGGGTAGCCCGCTGCTCTCTTAACGATAGGTACACCTACACAAAACACAGGTCGAAATAAGGCCTCACTCATAAACAGCTGCGGCGGCCGGTCGTGGAACCGACCCAGCTCCCAACACACAAACGCAACCTTACACACACACACACACACACCTCCCCAAAAAAGTCCTCAATTCGAATCCTGATGAACCTTCTTGAAATGGTTTCTCGCTTTTCTTCATCGGTCAGTCGGGTGGGCTTCCTCCCATTTCTGAAATCGACAAAGAATTCCAGTAAGATTGTCTTGCCAAATTGCGGAAGTGTGGACCCCCTCGTGGCGCAAAACAGGAACCGGCTTTTCAGTTGATAACCGCGGTACTACTCTCGCAGCAGGGCTGTTTCCGATATCGACGCGATTTGGAGAAGACCAGAATTTACTATCGTCTGTGGCATCGGTCGCACTGAGCCGTCGCGGACAACGAAGAGAGGAGATTGGCCGATCTCGGCGTTAACGTCTCTGGCCAAGATTCGTTAAGAACTTGGCGGGTGGCCAAGTCCTTCTGAGGCGGTGATGGACCTTAAGTGTCTCCTCCGCCGCTGCCACCTTATTTTCTTTTCTATCTGACGAAAGTCTCTACTAGAAATTTTATTTTTAGCCGTGGGAGGAAACTTAAACACTGGCTGGTGAAGAAAAACGAAAAGAAGCCATGTCAGGAAAGAACGATGAAAAACAGAGCCTTTGCTGACAGGGATTCGAACTAGGACCCATCGGTCTTGACAGTCCAGTAAACTACCACCAAATGTTATTATTAGTGCCGATATTACTGTACATCAATTATTTTCAGCGTTAAATAAAATTATGCGTTACACAAGGGCGTATTTTTGGACCGTTTATTTTCTTTTAATCTATAAAAATGTGGTGAGGGTGTCGCTGGAGCTGTATAGACAAGGTCGCGTATATCTGCAGTAGTTTAAAGGGCAGTGAGCCCATTGTGAAAAATTCGACAGTCGGTTAAATGGATAGACAATGCTAGAGATATTTCATGACCCCTAGATAAATGAAGCAGGTGTAAAAACCTTTACGGAGCATCTTAGGTCGACCCTTTTAAAATAAGCAAGAAGTCCAAGTTGAACTAGCTACGGCGACAGATTCTTTCTACTTTAGGGAATGCGAATGGTTTTTACGAAAAGGGGAAACAGTTTGAAGCGATGCGATTTTGGGAAATTTAGCGTTTTTTTTTTTAAAAGTCTTTTCAATTATTTTCAAAAAAAATGAGTGATTTTAAAAAGGGGGCTATCTGCCACGGCAGAACCTTCCAAAGTTTTACGAGAACTGGAAACGTATCTAAACAAAGCGCCGGCTGTGATTTTCCGGCCCCAGACCATTAAGATTGGATTTAACGGTTATTATTTCCGTGGCGTTAATTACAGAGAAGTTAGTAGTCTTGGCAGGTCAAACTCAGTGACCAGTGGTCAGGTGTCCAGTCCGCTCCAGCACATGTCAGTTCTGCCTATTATTAGCGACGTAAAATCTTCCTTTTCGGCGCCGCGCTCCGTTCCGGATTACCACGTTTCGAGTAGCCGCACCCGCCAATCACTGGCCGGCCTTTATGTCCAACTGTGAAAAAAAGGACATCGTCTACAGATCAGAGACGAGAAACGAACGAGCGCGGCGATATCATGGGCAGCATTTACCCGAGGTTCGTAGTCATGGGGCGTGGTGAAGCACGGGGGTAATTACAGTGCAGATGGAATTGAAAAGTGGTGTTAATCCTAAAAGATTTGTGTGAGGAGATCATTTTTTCCATGCGCTAAGCGTCCTCACATCAAATCGTTCGAAGATAATTTACGTTAATTGGGTGGCGTAGAGACGGAGCGATTAGACCAGACACTTGGCTTTTAGATCCCTTAAATGCATGAAACAATGATTGGGCAGTACTCTAATCTGTGTGTGTCCGATCTACTACCCACTACTAGTGGGGACCGGGCAAGGAATACATTAGTCCGAAAGCTCTGGAGGCGGAGAAGAACCGAGTCGCATTTTAAAGACGCCGCTGAACAGCCAACGACAGAACATCTGGAGAAAGGTGGGCGGGGCACCGAATGATGGCGTTCGGCGTGACGTCAGGCTGCTCGAGAGAAGCTGCCATTTATGATCATCTGGATAAGGTCGTTAGACAGGTGCGTGCTACTGAACATGCCAAATCTAATGCATATCTCCTGCTGGTTGTAAAACGTTTTGTAATACAAATTAGCGAAATCAGTGGGATCTAGTGTGGTTTATTATGTCAGGTATTATAATAAATAATGTTATTGTAGTGCAACAGAATGTAGAAAGTGTAAGCCGGGCGCGCGACGATAACGATATCACTTAGTGATTACGTATATTCTCTTCAGCAGCCTTTCGCCGCCCGACTTACCGTGGTCAGGACGAGCCGCTGAAATAAGACTCGAAAGGAGAGACGACGACTTCTCGGAAAGAAAGGAAGAGAAAGTTTGGACATTGCCACCACCAAACTATTGGTAAACGGACAAAGAAGCAGACCGAGGTTTCGACGGTCGTTCCGCCATCAACACTTTTTCTCTCCCATTATTGATGCCGACGACCAAACGGATACGGGACAAGTACAATGGGTCCCGCTATGTCAGCCCCTCCCCCGCACGACCAACAGAACACGGGGCTGGACAGGAGCCCTGGCGTTCTATAACCGTCCCCTGTCCCCCCCCCCCCCGTCCGCTCACTCGTTCCGCCTCCAAAGACACGCACGGAATGACCTCTGAGAGAAGAAGCGTCATCAGTGTAAAGCGAAAATACGAGTTTCCGCGCCGAGAAGAGGCCGGTGAGTTTCGCTTTAACGTTTACAAACCGCGTACAAAGACATTTTAGGGGGCCCCGCGCGCTCGCCAGCACGTGGACCAAACTGATTTTATGATCTCCCTTTCAGTTAACTCACTCCGTGGCGATTTTTGCTCGTGGTTTTTATTACAGGCGCTCATTGAAATAAATACGGCAATCGGCTAATCCGTGGGCGCCACAAAAGATCTGGCGACGCTATAAATCCGGGGAGGTTTTACTCTACGTTGCGAACACTTGCAATTAAAATTGTTTTTTTCCCCTTCAATCCGGCACTCACCTGGTCCCGCTCGCAGCGCCACGATTAAGGACGGCCGACTGTCACCTCCTGAATAAACATGAGGAAAACAGAATTATGCAGTTCCGTACTACAGGCTGGCTGCTGCGTCCGATCGTGTATTAGTTATATTCGCGTATTAAACAAGCAGTTTTATAATAAATTTTAAAAACAAAGCATCAATTAAACAAACGGAAATACGCTAGCCGACAAATGACCAATAGCCGGGCGTTTTCCTACAACCCGAGCGACGGAAGTTCACGACGAACCGCCGCCATTATCACGAATGGGTTTTGGAAAGTCACGTGGTTAGAAATATTTCAGCCTCATCTTCTTCCGACTCTTGCTTACAGCGTGCGGTACAGTATTTCCTGATTAGTTTTCTACTCAAAAAAAATTTTTTTCTGTGGTGTAAGGATTTTAAAATAGAATTATCCCGAAATGTACATCGTTTATATTTAATGTTAACTGAGTAAAAATGACTTTTTAAACTAATATTTAAAAGCCAAGTGAAAGGCTCGATACTCGTTCTAAGGTGGAGAGCAGCCAGCGCCATGAAGGGTGGGATTGAATTCCGTGCCGAGAAAAACTCGTCCACCTCTTCAGTAAATCGACTGCTCCAAACATGGCGAGCGATGAAATTTGATTTTAATCGGAGATGCATTTTTTTTTTTTTTTGAAAAATCTTTAAAAAAAATTTAAAAAAAAAAAAAAAGCTACAGAAGCTTGGAAAAGCAGAGGGAGGAAAAGTACAGACAGGCAGAGAAATTATAACATAAAAATTAATAATGGGTTTTACGCCGAAGAATAGCAGGGACTTTGGGTCGCTCACGTCGAGCAGATGACTGGCGCCCACAGCAGGAAGAAGCTTCACGATTCAGCCTCTCACCTTTGTAACGGGTTCAGAAATCTCCCTATCAATTTCTCTTTCCCCGTACACAAAACCTGCGGTGTTGAAATTATGATGAGAGAGATCTGTAGTAAAGCAATTAGCAGTCATTTGATAAACAAAGATCGAAGGCGGAAACAACTCTTCTGATAACACAGTCCCTTAATTAACAGTAGATTCGGTAGCGGTATCAGCCGGCCAATGATCTCCATTACCCTACATAGCTGTACAGATTTGCATATCTCCCGCCTTTAAAAGAATTTTTTTTTTCCATATCGAAGCCGTAGTGCCTCCAGTACATCTATCGCTCAAACTACGGAATGTATTAGAATGAAGCAATTTAAATAAAAAATCATACCAACAGAATTTAGATTTTATTGAGTATAATCTAGTGAAATAATGTAGAGCATGCTATCACAAGTCTATCAGAAGCCATGAGAGTAATACTTAGTATTTGCTTTGAAGTCCATTGTCTTTTGTCTTTTTTTTTAAGACTCCTGTTAGTTCTCTGAAGAGTGAGGCCAATGAGGCACGGAAGTTCGATAAACTTGGTTTTCCAGTTCGTTTCGGTTGCGTAGTTGACTTTCTTTCTTGTCCTGTCATATCCCAAACATTCTCCATTGGATAGAACCCGACGAACTTTCAGGACAAAAGTGCCGTGATATTCTGACCATTCCTGCACCTTGTCTTCTGACTCGACGCCGCTGAGGGGCGCAGTCGTCCCGGAAGTAGAAATCACCGCCGGAAAAATCAGTGATGAGCCGTGGAAGAGTGGTGGTCGTGGAGTGTTTTCAGGTACCAGTCCTCGTTTATAGTCGCCCCCTTAGATAAGAAGGAGTGTAAGCGTCTCATGCCTTTGGCAGAAAAAGTATCCGCAGATTGGATAGTTTACGGACTTTTTGTAGTTTTTCTGGCTCCTCTCTCTCTCTCCCTCTGTAGTGACGTCATCTCTCTCTCTGTACTGACGTCATCTCTCTCTGTACTGATGTCATCCCCCTTGGTTTTCAAAACGGGTGGGGGGGGCAGAAAAACGTCAGAGAAAATTACTTTGCTCCGGTCTTCATATGAGCGACAAAACTCTTTAATGGGTTTTTTTTCCCTCAACTCTCTGGCGATAGACCAGTCTCGGAGACGCCTTCCCTGCAATGTTTTTCTAGGTCTCATAGACTGAACTATATATATATATATATAGAAAACAGGTGGCGATCCTAGCGAGCAGTGCTCACTTCGGGCGCCCGGACGTGGGAGAAGCTTGATAGCTTCTAGTTTCCTTATATTTCTTGATGACCCTAGACGTATATTCTCTCTCTTAGCTGTCTGACAACTTGTAAAGCCGTTTCTCTGAAGTACAGTGATGGCCGAGCGTGTTCAAGGTGTGGCTCTTTCCTGGGCTGTACACGCTTTACATGAAAGCAGATACAGATCTCAGTCTTGACTACTGGCATATCAAACCGGCAGACCTACCGGCGGGGCCGGGGTTGGACTTAGCAGTACGCTGCCATTAACTATACCAAGCCATCTTCCCAGGGATAAACCAACTTTGACAAGAGTAAGTTCTGCTCAGGTGAAAAGAAAATCGAACAAACACTATTCTTCTCCCTCTGGTTTTCCCTAGCGATGCCAACTCACTACTTCTATCCTGTTTTCAATTATTCTTTTTAAATTCCCTCTGGGTCTTCCCACAAATTAGAGATAATGACGAAAAATAGATGGAACGCATCATATACAGGAAAAGGTGCCAACTTGTCAAACCTGCAGCAGAATCTATATACAACGTCGACTGAAATACATCCGCTATTTCTCCACTTCCCAGTGACAGAGAACCTGCCTCTTTTCTGGAATTTATCTCAAGAGCCTAAAAACCTACCATCAAGAAGTATTTATCATTCTTCAGTTAGGCCCCTATAAACCAACCACTGATACCCTTCTGCTTAGATTGGAAAAGAACGCTATCAAGAGCAAGCAATCTTCTTCTCACTCCATCTGTAACTCCGTATTAACGGGCAAACCAGTTAGCCCTAGACTCTTACCAATGAAGTTATCTCCTACACTCTCTCTAAAAAACACCCCACAATACAGCACTTTATCACTTTAACCCTTCCACACATTCATACCGCACCTGTCATCCTTATTTTAATCTACTACCGCACAGTTTTACCTGTAGAGTTTCACCTCATTTCCACTAATCGACTACGCTCTTTCTGCCACAGAAACCTACCCTTGTTGCCCCCCCTTTTTTTTTTAAAAAAAAGTGCCCCTTATTTCACCGGCCAGCCAACCCAAATTTCTCCATAATAAATGACTAACAATATTTTTTTGCACTTTCCCGGACGGGCGGAATTCGAAACAGAAGGTGCGCGCCTCCCACCTGTATCGGGCACGCGCTTGAAACGGCCGCACGTCACTAGACTTCCACCGATCTCTGCTAACCGCTGTTAAAAAAAACATTGGACCCCATCCTGCACCATCCATCTCGGAGCGGCAGCTGTCATCGTACGTTTGGTACGGTGCACCTACGGCTAGAGAAAACCAGTCCGATTTCGTCGAAACGTCAGCAAACTTAGTGCGCAACAACAGAATCTATGCCCGGTTTCTGTTTCCCAAAAGAAAAACCACGAGGATGCCGGCGGCTGGTTAACTTCCTCATAAACAAATTATACATGAAGGGAAATTACGGGATATGTACATTTTTAACGGCAGTGGAAAGCCAATTGGCCAAGATTTGTATAATAACAAGTAGACTATATGTGTACCCAGGAATAAATATATACCTAGCTTTAATGGTACAAGAATTTATCATCATCAATCAAATAATCAGTTATTGTTATTAGCAGGTGTAGCAACAATAACTGTAACAGAAGAAGGTACTGTTTATCACCACACTACTAACAATAGTTACATAAAAGAATAAGACCGGCATCCAATCGACTACTGTAAACGTTGTCAAAGAAATGTAATATCTGCTTCCGTTTGTTGTTGTTTTTTTTTTGTTTTGGAGGGGTTATTCTGTTATGAATATTCGATACGGTTTTATTCTTGTTCATTATTATTTCTTTCTTTCCCAGAATCGATTAAAATAGCAGGAAATACGTGCTTTTTGTTTGTTTTAAACAAAGATCTCGCTGTCGCTAGCGCACGTAGCGGTGTCTCCGCAGTTTACTGCGACTATCTCAGAGCGAGGCCAGATCCATGTATCCACCAATGACAGAAGCCGTTTTAGACTGACTGCTGGATATCCGCCAATGACAGAAGCCGTTTTAGACTGACTGCGTTATGGTTCCAACGTTAACCTTTAATGTTCCAAATCTATTTTTGCCGATTGCAAATGAAAACTACGGAGCAGGCGGGGAAACTGTTGGTAGTCCGAAGGTGGTATACATATTCCACCGTAATATAGTCTATACCTACATACTGAACGGGGATGCGATTAAAAAGAGGGCGGCTGCTTGAAGCTCAACAAAACAAAACAAAAAAGGAACAGGAAATTGAATTATTCAACTCCCCCCCGAGTGAATTGCATTAAATCAGCACCTTTAAAATCGCCCTTCCGTGATCAGATTAGCACATGTAGAGCTGGCGTCGTGTTTACGAAACGGTAGGTGCAGTGAGGCGGGCACGACAGACCGGTCGCCAATCGGTGGAGGTCAGCGCGTGCAGCGCCTTGGTAGCGTCCAGACTCGGTTCTCAATGGCCGCCCGGTTCAGATTCAGTTTACCGACGAGTTAATGTCGCCGCCCTCGGTGCGTTCACGTCACCGGCTAGGGAGCGGGGTGTAACGGTTAGCCGTACAGAGGGAGGGCTTTGTCTGGGCTGCCGGTCTCTTCTAGGTGGTCCTCGTTGGGCAGGTTACCAGTCCCGAATTGGGGGATATCCCGCGGAGAAATGACGTATTAGACCCTGCACGAGACCCGCCGCGCTCCAGGCCAGGGCGCATCACCGGGTCGCCTCTGGGCGCTCGGAGAACAGAACGGAGGGCACTATTACTGTAAAGACTCGTTTTACCACCGAAGGGCCCATTTCTTTATTTTCGACGCATTAGCTTTTGTAAGCAAGTGTTCTTATTGAACCGCTTGCTTATGGTTTACCCGAAATTAGGGGGAAAACTATTATCGACATTCGTGAAACGCTTTGTGTCTCTCTCTCTCTCGGCTTACTCCGGAGACACGCGTGCATCGGTTCGTTGAGTGCGGGTCACGTGGACGCCTGACAAATATGATTGCCCGTCCGAGATCTCCGACGATCTGTCTCACCGCCTGGTCCTTTACACGACATTGCGTCGTGTGGCCTCCCCACACCATCCTCATTCTTAAAATTGTTGATTAACCGACGAGTAGATCCTCCAGGTCAAACACACACACACAACGACAGCGATCAGAGGAAATGCCCACGTCATTTACCGCTCGGCAGAAATCCTGATATTAAATGTTTCCCTTCTTTCAAAATACACGACGATCGCTCTCATGAAAACGGTTCCAAGATCGCATTACTTCGTCTAGAAAGTTTCTTCTTGTTCTTGCGTTTTTCTTTTTCTCTCTAATTCGCATCGACCCGGAGTGAAAATTATTTAAAGTTGAGCCAACTCGAGCAAGGGGCGGTCAGCCGAAGGTTCATCTCTTGAGTTAAAGAAACAAATAGTTTGAGCTGAAGTTGGAATGGAATCGCTGGTACGTAGAATGGTGTGTGCAGGGACAATGTGAGGGGCTAACTGGGATGTAAAAAAAAAAAACAACAACAACAACAACAACAAAAAACTGATGGTTATCAATCGTGAGCAAACAGAAATTCCATCATCCTTACCTATACCAGGATACTGATGTCGTCGAGGCTGCTGAAGGATCTCCAATGAGTTTTCTCTAGGTACGGGAACCTTATTTGTTATTTATGTATTTGCTGCTTTCTCTTTCGCTATTTTCGCGCTTAAAATATCATCATTTCCCTTTGTTTTGTTTTTTTTTTCGGTTTTTTGTAGTTTCATCTGTTATTTATCCTAGAAGCACGGGTTTTGTTTTTTGTTTTCTTTTCCTATAGCTGTGATGCTCCTACCTGTGCACACCTTTCCGCGAGCAGTTTGCCGATCTCGTTAATCCAATTAACTCTACTACATCGCTCCGCGTTAATGGAATATCGCACATATTCGAGCAGTAAAAGTCCCACCCCCATCCTCGCCGCCCGGGGTAATTTTTTAAAGAGTTATCGGATCTTCCACACGTGATCTGCAGAGACATCGGTTAAATGTTGTTTGTAGGTGGAAATTGCTTTTCCTTCACTGTACTCATCTTTCACGCGACAGCGGGGATTTGAACCCAGTCCTACATTTCTGACGGAAAACTGAAGATAGGAAAACAGAACGGTCGTATAACCAAAAAATGCTACAAAACGGACTACGGTGTTTTATGTGGCATTACTTATTAAATATTTTAAATTCCCTGGAAACATCAACGAAACGTGGACCGGAGCGATTCAGACGAAATACCTTTCTTCTCTGAGATCGGCAAGTTTGCCAGGAATCCAGCCCCCGAGAGGTAGTGATTACTGCTACATGAAGAAAATTCGGAATTTTATTTTAAATGAATACTTATAAACACGAAGTAAAGCAGAATAAAGCTGACGATATGTATAGAGCAGAATTTCCCCCTTATTTCTATTCATTATTCATATTCATCACACATTTACAGCAGCTGAAGTACGAAACCTACACAAACTTTTAAGCTTTCTTATTTTTACCTGTTATGACGTTGTGAAGTCATTAAATTGTAAAAAATACCTTATTGGTTATTCTACAGTAGAGAGAGAGAGAGAGAGAGCCCGCCTTAGCTCTGGCGCTATCCTTTTACAGGTGCTTTCCTGTCATTTACTTATGCATTGCACAGGGACAGAACTGAAATACTACAATTTATGCGAAAAGCAATACTGTTAACAAGGTACAAGGCGCAGTTGTGTTTCAGAGGATTTATTAACCCTTCAGGACTACGGCCGTATATCCTTTGAAAGTGATCGTGACTTGACCGAGTGATACGTTTTCCAGGGTTTTTTCGGGGCTGTAGGTGAAAAGTCGAGGATGAATGTCAGAAACCGGGATAACTTCACTATTTTGCTAAGATCACCTCGTGAATACGCGTGCATGGCTTACTCCTCCTCGAGGGGTCGGTTATCCATAATTCAGAAGTTGCGACGCTTCAGCGGTCGTCGACGGCGTAACTGTGAATTCCGTGGCTCCTCATCCATTAATTAACCCATCTTGACTGGTCGCCTCATGGGCCGACACTGTTCTGAGATTATTGATAGCCCCGCCTTCTGTCGTAACGCCGTTGGTTCTTTGCGACACTAGTGTCATTCTGTTAACTAGCTTCTGGGCGTGGTTTTAATTTAAAGTGCCAGTGAAATGTACAAAGACTGGCACACACACACACACAATCCATACATGTATAAAAAATACCCTCTTTTTTTAAATACTCTGAATTATTAAAGTTTTTTTGTTGTCAACTATGATCACCAGTCATGCGAAATCCCGGAAACTTGTTTTAAAGATTCTTACAGGCGAAAAATGACAGGGGCGATAATTTTACTTTCTATTTTATTAAATTACCACCGTCATCACATAAACGTTTATAAGCACTGACGTTGAAAGCAATTGCTTTTGCTTATTTTTGCATTAACTACAAATAGCTGGTTTGCATTTTCACGACGAGCATTCAGCAGGTGATGGACACTGAGTTCCTAGGAACTTGTTTTTTGTTGTTGTTTTTTTTTTCCCAAACGAGGCTGACTTTTATACGGAGAAAAACCATCTGCCATTGCATCTATCAGGAAGCATCAATTTATCTTTAACGTATTTGTGGTCAGTGTTTTGCTCTCCTGGTTTAAACCCTGCCCAATGTTACGATTCCGCTTGATTTCCATGAAAGAGAAAATAGTAAGCTGCTCATGAAATTTAAGTCGAGTTTGCGATAATCGAAAGCGACAGTTCCAGTAATTTCCTACTGATTGGTGTTTTGTAAATAGACGATGATTAAAGTTTGGTCGCATTAAAGCCCTGACAGAATTCTGTCAACGCGCAAATTTCTCTACTTCAGCCACAGCATGAGAAAATAGCCATCACTAGTGCAAATAATATTCATAAGCAGCTACAAGGTATCTCTCCGGAACTGGTTGGACAAACCGCTAGCAGCGACGTCATCATAGCATCCGCGCGGCAGTCTAAAATTCACACTCCACTTCATTTGTCCCATAACTCGTAGGTCGCTGGGGCCCCTCGAGAGGTTGTGTCTAGGGCATTTTACAACCCGGCGGAGCCCATCTCTCTCTCTCCATGTTGGGAGTCAAGGTGAAGAATGTCAGCGTCCAGAGGAGGGGCTGTACATCTGTTTTGGGAGTCTAAATTATATAATCAAAATCCCAATCTACAAAGTAGATTATTGTCATACGTTGATGAAAAGATGAGTAACTTTTGTTTGTTCTCTCTCTCTCTCTCTCTTTTTTTACATTTCATTAATTTATAAAATATTAATGTAAATCTTTTTGAAGTTCATTCCGCAGAATTAAAGAGACAGCTTGCCAATGTACGGGATAGGCTTTAAATTGGAACGTCTATCTTTGTAAATCAGTACAAACATGTACGACGTTGCTTATCTAAGGTGGCTGGTGGATAATCTAGTAGAGTAATCTATCGCTAAATCTGCATTTTCACCCAGAGTCGAGAAAGATGGATGATATAGGTAAGGGATCCGATAAATTGTCTGCATGTCCTTTATATAAGGATAAATAAAACTGGGGCTAAGATTACGGTTTATAATATCTCATCGGCCATGAACTGAGTACTGCATTTTCTGTTACCTGCTCACAGTTTCCAGGAAAATTTCAGTTTATTTCAAACTAAATAAAAGAAGAAAATTAAACGATTTAACTTAGATATTGAAGCAGTTTTCCTTCTTTTACATTTAATTGAGTTTACCATGCATTTAGTTATTCATTAAATTCCAATTTTCATGCGACAGAAGAGATGGATGGATGAATAACACTTACCGGTTCACTCCGGATGTTCTCGGTGAGTCATTCCCGATATCGCCACAGAGAAAACATTCAACGTCTTTCGGAAGCATAAGAAATGCAACAATTTTGGTAAAATAATTGACCGACAGAATGCAACAATAATTTTTTACCCTTGTCGGAGGTGGGGAGATAATGCGAGTTTTAGGTTCTGTATTTACACTGAGCGACCGAAAATTAAAACTCGGTTCGCTCCAGAGGTGGCGCTGTCGGTCACGATTAACTCTTAGTGTAGATGAATTATAGAATACTAAATACTTTAGCGTTGTGGGGCGGGGTTAAGAATTCTTTATATATATATATATATATTTTTTCTTAGTAAATAGGTCTTGAATTAAATAGACTCATATGTACCATTGTTCGGAAGAACAGAGGGGTTTATTAACAAACGAATGGAAACGTTAACCGAATACTTCAACACAGTTAGTTGGAGATCAGGTTCGCTCAGCGTCGGGCTGAGCGGGTCCCGGAGAAGGTCGCAAAGGGCTACGGTAGACAACAGATGGACGTCATCGAGTTTACCAGCAGGATAGCAAAATACCTACAGCACTGGCTAGTTTACCTTTAGACGCTTCCAGAAACATTCGCACTAAACCGGCAACGATTTAAAGTTTTTATGTTGTTGTTGTTGTTTTTTTATTTTTTATTAAATTCTCGTATATTAATTTTTTTTTTATTTTTAAAAAAGTGTTTACAAATAAACCAAAATGAAAAAAAAAAAGTGAAAATAATTTAAATTAGGAGAAATAAAGAGTAGAGGATTTAAAAACATTCACTGGCTATTTCTCGGAGGGATACTTGAGGAGAAAGAGAGAGATAGGAGAGAGGTGGGGAGGGAGAGAGAGAGAGAGAGAGAGAGAGAGAGAGAGAGAGAGAGAGAGAGAGAGAGAGAGAGAGAGATGGAGAGGAGAGAGAGAGAGAGAGAGAGAGAGAGGAGAGAGAGAGAGCTGGAGAGAGAGAGAGCGAGCGCGAGAGAGAGAGATGGAGCATGGAGAGTTGACGGAGACAGTGGATACTTTGTCGTTACAAAAACAAAATTTGATTAAAAAGAACTCGGGAAAAGCCTCGGTATAAAATATCAAAAAGAAGATAGTATTCCTATTTTCAGGGGTATTTAGAAGGTACCCGCCTAATGCGTTCTGTCTAACGTTTCTTCTTCTCCCGATAATTTAATACAAAGCGGACGTTTTCGTGGTTTATGTGGAAAAGAACGCAAACGTTTCTCGAAGAGTTAACATCGGTTGTCGTGAGGACCCCAGAGGCCAGTCGAACTGAGCGCACGTTGACGAGGAAGGAAGCATTTTAATCAAATAATTATAAATAAAACGTAAAGTTCGCTAAACGTTGTCCACCCGGGTCGAGATACAACAGATTTGTTGCAACGTGACCGGAGCCTCCTTGGTTATTCGCAGAATGGAGCCAGAGGGGACTAAGTCTATGCAAATTTAATATTTTCGCAGTAAGTTCGCAGCCGGACTGATGACGCCAACAAACCGAATTTTAAAAGTAGCCTCGGCTATTCACATCCAGCTAGCAGCCCTTCCGGAAGTCGGGGAGTCTCGGGTGTCTATGCAGACAAACCATCAGAAATCGTTTTTACCTTGCAGGATTACTCCCCAGACGTTTATCCGTTGGTTTCTCTTTGGGAAGTCGTCATCGCTACTTGGTTACCCAGGCTGAATACCATTATCCTTGATGTTCAATGAAGGCCAGTAGTGTTTGCCGAAAAGTGCCTAGTGAGTCGGTGTGTAGAGACATAGAGACATTGCTGCAGTGCTGTTCAGCACGATATTTACAGAAGATGCTGGGAGGGATTATGGCTGACAGTAGTACTTCGTGTTTGCTGTTTAGAGTCAACATTACTACTTAGAGGTACCTGGACACAATTGTGAGACCAGTAGTCTCGTTTATTCAGTAAACTGCTGCTACTAGTGCTCGTGCTTTCCGACGGCAATATGGCAGATAAATATATTATTATAAATGTTGCCATAGTTACTACAAATATATATATAGAATTTACCTCTAATTCTGAATAAGATAAATAGCAAGACATAATTTGTTATAAATTTATAAAAGTGACATGCTGTGCTATAGCATTTAACAACTGTAAGAGATTTGCTTAAGGAATCCTACACACCATCAACCATACTTAGGGATATAGTGTTTCGAACACGTTCTTCAGCTGTTGGGGCACAATGTGACTGATAGCTATTTCTATTCGTTCCTTGCTACTGCAGCCTCGCTTTCATAATCTTGAGCTGTTGACAAGGGAATGTTCTGTTCTTGCAAGACATGTGGAAGCTATTTCCATAGGGCACCTGCAATGGTGTCTTGTCTGTTCTTCTAGAGCATTTTCTATCATTAACTGAACTTGTTTCTTTAAACTTCTTTATCTAACTCCTAATGTAATTATTCAGATGTTGGATTCCTGTTTTAATTTGCCCTGAACTTTCATGTCCGCGCAGTAACCAATTCAGTTCTGCGAGTCACAAGGTGCAGCTAACTGTCTTGATTGTCGTAAATCTTTTTTTTTTCATAATAAAAAAGAACAGCAGCTTTAAACATATGGCTCTGTAATAAAATCTAATTTTTTCTATCTTATGTAGTTAAACATGATTATAATCCTCAAAGATTTATAAAGACATTCTATTTATCAATTTCTTATGTTATTTAGATTTTTTACGACTACTGGACATTGGTTAAATTGGCCCCTCCTGATTTCTCTAGCAATTACAGATTTTTAAAGGTTTTCAATTAAAATTTTATAAGAGGCCAAACATAAGTGATACGCTATAAGAGCCAAGGCCGAAATCTGACACCTTTCCAATCAGGTTACCTGTATATAAAGAATCATTTGCTAAATATTTTAAAATACTGCGACTCGTCTAGAAGAGAACTGTTTTTGCTTTGTATTTCTAGGGAGGGGTTCGTGAATTCCACGTGGCACTAGACAAACATCTGCCGAGAGAGACTGATAGAATGTAACATTTACTGCAATAATAATGGTAAAGACTAATTGGCAGTAGAATTGTACTCTATAGAACCTCCATTTCTTTCCGCGAATCTCTTCAGGCGTTCCACCACCCCCCCCCCCAGTAACAGAAAGATCGTCTAACTGCGACGTGTTCGCTCCGGCAGCAGCAGCAGCGGGGCCAGCCAGCGAAGAGCCCGGCTGCTGATTCAGAGAGAGGAGAGAGATGGAGAGAGAGAGGGAGGGAGGGAGAGAGAGGGAGGGAGAGAGGAGAGAGAGAGAGGGAGAGAGAGAGAGAGAGAGAGAGAGGAGAGAGAGGGAGGGAGAGGGAGGAGGGAGAGGAGGGAGAGAGAGAGAGAGATGGCGGAGAGAGAGAGAGAGAGAGATGGGAGAGGGGAGACGAGAGAGAGATGGGCGAGGAGGCGGAGAGAGCGAGAGAGAGGATGGGAGAGAGAGGAGAGAGAGATGGGAGAGGGGCGAGAGGCCATCCGATCCGTTATTACCGCCGTTTCACGCCTCCCACATTTTATCCATTTAACGTAGCTGATCATTCAAAGGAACCTTTGAAGGCTCAGTTGTCAGGATTTCCAGGGAGTCGGAAATGCGGCGAGCGGGGACACAACGCGCCGGTCCCATCGCGCCATTACTCCACAAATAGCGAACGCACGAGGGGCTGGCCGTTCGTTTGTCCTGCCGCCTCTCCGCGCCCCCTTCCGACCGGACGTATCTCCTCCGCGGCCCCGTCGGCCACGTGATAGCTGCTGCAACCCGCCGCTGCTAACTGATGGGGCTTTCACTTCGTGCGGAAACATCAAACTTACAAATGACAAGACGTCGATATAGATGATGGATAGAAAGATTTTAACGCGATTACTCTAGTTCTTCGGTAGACAAACACTCACTCCATTCATTGGACCGAGGGCAGTAGATTGATAATTAAAAGCCGATTCGTTCCAGAAGAGCCAGTTAATGACTTTTCCGAATTGCCATCGTCACGCTGTACAGATTCTGTTATTTTAACCGCTACTTGATTGGCATCGCTGGTTCTATGGATTAATACTTATATTTATACTGCTAAACAAGCGGCGAAACTGATTTCAACACTCCAAAGTTGTTATCGAATCATGCACTTTTCGAACTTTGCTGAACAAACGAGAGTTTGGAGCACCGGGGTACGACCTCTCCCCCCCCCCCACTCTTCGATGGATCTTTCGAAGAGTCAGCGAGTCAACTCTGCCCCCCCCCCCCTCACACCCCTAAATGGATTAGTATAAATATGCGCCAACTTTCGGGAAAGCAGAGGCTGACAGCTGCTGGAAAAACGTAAGACGTAGGCGGTATTGGACAGGCCGACCGCACCATTTTCTCTGTGACCCCGTAGTTCCCGGTGACGGACCTTCTCGAAGACGGTAAAGGGGATGGCTAAGACTTCGTGGAAGGCCGTTCAGCAGGGTGCCGACACGGAGTGCACCCGCCTCTGGTAGCCATCACCACTCCTCCTGTGACAGGTGCCTGATACAGCCAGGACACCTTGCGGGAGATCCCGCAGCCAGCCAGCGGCCGCGAGGGGGGGGGGGGGGGGGGGTGGAGGGAGAGGAAGAGTTGGGCGAAGATCCCGGAAAGAGCCATTAAAAATCTGAATGACAAGAACTGCGGACGGTGCTCCAAAAAATGCTGGACCAGATTTCCCCAAATTGTGCTCGGTCGGCCCACGGGGACGATGTTTGGACGCTAGCAGCAGTTAGTGCGACCCGTTAGTAGGAAACTGTAACGTTCGCCTTGTACCCAACCTCTCTCTCTCTATCTCTCCTCTCTCTCTCTCTCTCTCACTAGAGTACTGAAGTCATTTCTCCTCTCTCTGAGCTGATCTAATTTCTCTCTCTCTCTCTCTCGCACTTTGTACCGGACGGCCTCTCCGGCTCTGGGGACTGGAATTAATGTCTAGATCTCGAGATCTCTCTTTTGGCGTAATGACGTCAGCGAATATCTCTTCTGGCGGATATCTCTCTAGAGAGCTCTCGCGATCTCACTCTTGTACTGACGGAATCTCTCCCTTATGTGCGGACCTGAATCTAGACTCTGCTCTAGATATTCTCTCTCGAGAGATCTCTCTCGATATCTATCTCTCTCTCCCTCCATCTCTCCCTCTTTCTCTCTCCTCTCTCCATCTCTCTCTCTCATATCCTCTCTTCTCTCTCTCTCATTCTCTCTCTTCTCTCTCTTCTCTCTCTCTCTCTCTCTCTCCTCTCTCTCTCTCTCTCTCTCTCTCTCTCTCTCTCTCTCCCCCTCTCTCTCGAACAATTCTTTATCCTCAGAATCGCCTGGTGCCGTTGACAGGATAATAACCGTTTTCGCCTGTGTACATTTTATTGGGAAAATACAGATGATCGGTTAACAGTCATCTAATTCTTTAAAAAAAAATGTAGCAGTAGGCGACAAACTCGCCAAGTGTGAAGCGCTCGAAAGCCGATGGGCGACTTTTAAAAACATGAACTACGTGAAATCACTTCAGTCTGATTAGTTAAGTTGGTGTTTGCCTGAAAGATACATATTTTTTTAAAAACCCTGTTAACTCAAACGCATGTAATCAGTAACCCGTTCAGCACGTAGAGTTCCGGAACCGAATTTACTAGAGACAAAAGCAATCGTTTTAATAAGTACAATGATACATTGTAATAGAGACGTTCAACTAAACCGCTGCTCGAGTAGCATCGCCATGATGACATCCGGCCGCTGAGAGTTGCCCGAACGTTTCTAGTACAATAATTAGGGAAGTAAACGAATAGAACAAACAACAAACTTACACATTAAGAAAAACGCCTAAACCTATTATTGTTCGTATTTTATTTTTAAATAAACCGAAAAGTTTCAAAGTTAAGAATCTTTTATTCATATTGGAGTAAGAGAAGATCATTTACGCCTATGAGTGTTTGGCTAAACCGGACTTTGATTATGCATACATTCGATGCGAAGTGTAGAGCTGTAGTTCTCCTGCTAAGAGTAGTGGCAAATCTCGTACCAGTCAGTTTTCCTAGGTGTAGCAATACGAAAGTCTGTGATTCCCGTGCCCATTTTCCGGTTGTCGTTAAACGTACAGGGTATTATAGCACTTATCAAGCCAAGGCGTGCGCCTTATACGAACTGTATTAACCGTAGCACACCAATAATTGGTACTATTTTTTCTTCTTCAAGAAATGCATTAATAAGAAAAGGTAAAGAAAAAAGTGTTTACAGCAACTATGCATTAGGTAACAAGCAATCAGCATGTAGCGGACTCCCTCCCCGAGGTCCTACATGTTTCTAATAGCACTACCATGTTGTTCCTATGTATGCGATATTTAAAAAAAGCTGTTCATTATAAGGTCAGCTTCGGTCAGGGTTTTAAAGAATTCAAACTTATTGGTTATATAACCTGTACGTTTATAAATTAAAAGTATTGGAAAACCATCGAGAAAAAGGAATAAATTATATCTTTTATTCTTTTTTTTAAATTGAAAATAAAAATACTTGATAAAACTTTTGAAGCCTTATATAGAAAGATCAGACGAAAGTTCATTTTACGCATATGTTTCTTACCTGTGAATTCCCGGTTAATATCAGATGCTGATGACCCGATCGGTGATGCTACTTCCGTATTGGACACAACTGTTTAGCGACAACTTACATTGATAATTCCTTGCCAACGTTTCAGTAAACATTCCGGTCGGCAAGACATCGACAGGATATTATTTTCAGGTAGCCGTTGAAAGCCCGAGAAATGTATTTTCAATAATGATGGCAAATATATTAAAGGTGTTAAAGCAAAAATCGAAAGCCGCAAAATTGAAAAAACAAAAGAAAGAAAAAAAACGACAAAAAATCTAATTTCCCTATTTTTTTGCTTTATAAATTATTATCAACCGGGAATACCCGAAGTCCTATCACTCTTCCGGGGACAGAGGCTACAGCGGTGCGCATGACTGTCGGTTACCGGTGTCGTCATACCTCCATCTGACGAGGGCCTGGCAGTTCTGTCGTAAAGTCCTTCTTCACTAGAACTCGCTTGCTTACCTGTGAAAGGAAACCGAAGCTGATGGACTGGTCGGTCTAGAAGAGCAAGGGAGAAACCATGCTACGGGGTTGATCAAAACAAGTCGGTCTTCAACAGGGATCGAACTCAAGCCATCAGTCGCACAGACCGGTAGAAAAAACGTAAAATCTGGACAACCTTCGGTAACTTCAAATACTCCAGGTTTGGCCAATGCCAAGAACGGTCAAGTCTGTCCGCGAATTTCTATGCAGAGATCGCACATTGGACGTGTCGAGAACACAAAGGCGTGCGACCACAGCCACCGTGTTTGTCCGTTTCACAAGAACAGGATCAATGGCCTGGGCGAGTTAAGAAGGAAAAGCGCTGATGCAGAAGCGAACTGATATTTAGAGTAATAAGTGGCTTCGAGAAATAAAAAAAATCCCGAACTTTTAACCTTTTCCGGGAGGAGATTATCTCATTTGTAGCACACCACCTGCTAGTTCACAGAAGTTATTGTAGGAATATTGCTGGCGACCGGGGATGCAATAATAAGAATAACCGCTATTAATAGCCGCAGTTATAATAACGCCTCATAAGTACATAAAACCTGCCTTACACATATCACGTTCGTTCCGTTCCTCCGAAGATCTCCAAACGCCAGATGCCCTTCTCTAGTTGCAGGCGAAGCCAAACTGGCGATTACCAAAGTAGTTCGTATTGCCGGCGAACACGAGGAAGCAGGGGACCGCGCAATAATGGCCGGAATTATTGGCGTGTGGAATTTTCGTGGATTAAATAGATGCTTGAGAAAATGGATTATCGTTAATGAGCGCTTCAAATCAGGCGCAGGCGCGGCGATGGTTAAAAATTACTGCGTGTCCTCCCCCTTACAATAAAAGACAGACGGTTTAGCAGTGTTTCCTGTATTCGTACGGCAACGCGAAAGTTCTGCCAAAAGCAAGGGCATTTTCGACGCCGTTTAGACTCGTGATGCCATTTAAACGTGACGGAAACAGAAGAACTGCTTAAACGTTGTATTAGTCACATTGTAGATAAACCGAGAGAAAGAACAGTTATTGCGGGAAATTTGACAGCTTGAGCGACCCCGAGTGTGCCTGGCCGACGAACTGATGCGGTTCTCACGTCGCCCGAAGTCGTAGAAGTAATTAGACATATCAGCTGCTCTTACCAGAAACTTCTGCTACGCATCTTCTTCCCTCCCCCCCAATGGCAAACACGCGCCGCGGAATTTTCGGATTTTTTTTCTCCTGGTTTGTGCATGTAAAGGTATCAGCATAATATCGTTCCTCTTCCTGGAAATGCAGACAAAGAAATCTGAGGAATAATGCAGCTTATTTAGCATGTTCTCTCTTTTGGGGGGGTTAGGTTTATAGACCGCGAGAGCTTAATTGGAATGTTGATCAGGTAATGTTTTTCTTGGAGACGATGTTACTGTAAAGAATATCGCTACACAAATAGACAATCCTTCTTTTTTGGCGATAGATATTCGATGAACCTGTTCAGGAGAGGACGCAAACACCGGATTATACAGTGCCCAGCCATGTAATTCGGTCAACTCTGGTTGGCAGAATATAACCAATAAAGACAAGTAATAAAATTAAATTCTTTACGCGAGTAATTGGGTGGGCAAGCCAACAGAATAAGATCTGGTCTACATTCTTTCCGTGAGAGTTCCCTCTAATTCCATCATCTTGGCGGAACGTGAACACGCTGCTGCTCTCAGCTGAAGATCCAAATGCTCTCACAGGTGATAAATGCCATTCATAACAAGGCTTTGAGATACCCAGGGAAGAAGTTGAATACTTTGCTTCGCCTTCCTGACTAAGCTTCTGAGAAATAAAAATTGGAGTATGGTGCCATCTTATTAAATACCGAACCTCGTTATGCCTTGTTATCACAATGGTAAGAGAAGTGTCTTTAAAATGGCGTTGTCCTTGACAACTACCAGTTCTATCTTTCCACCACGCCAGATTGCAGCTCATACCACGACTCTCACGCCTTGCCTTCACGCTTCGACGTTGAAATTCTTCGATCCCTATGAGGATTTCCTGAATCTGTTTTGTCCGATTTCTGTTGCACGGACGACCTCAGCAGGGGAGAGATCGACGATCGCGGACGAGGTCCGTCGCTGCTGAAGCTCCGAACAGGTCGCTTTACCTCAACAGTGAAGTCCGGCTCGCCGAGCTTTCCCCATCTCCCGAACGGACCTCTTGATCAGCTATCAGCCGGTGAAGGCGCCCGATGCGTAATTAAAGAAGATATTAATTAAAACGATGAATAATTAAAGATTTCCACTCTCAGGAAATTGGTCTGTTCCTGCTGGTCGTTGGTCGTCGGACCGAATCACCCCGTAAACCTGAAAAAGAACATTCACATTTAAAAAAACAAAAAAAAAACAACAACAACAACAACTTTCTCTCGAGTGTCAACTTTGGGCGAGGAAGGGAAGGAAGACTGCGACGATGCAGCGTTTGGATAGATGCTGCCCGCCCGGCTCTCGGTCCAAGACGACAACTATCAGTTATGTTAGCGGTTGAAACGGGAGCCCAAGCTGAACGCGTAAGAAGTATAGACGATTGTGAGATGAATAATTTACGGACAAAACCCGGCAGAATCCGATACCTGTCGCCACTTGATAGAGTGTTTTAATTACTCCAGGTCTCATCTAAACTCAACTAAATGCGCTTGGAACATCTGCGCCTGCTGCTGCTGTTGTTTTTTCTTTCTTGCGATCGAAACCGGGTTTAAAAAGAAAATAATTTAGCCGGTTAAACGTCAAGGATGAGATACGTGCGCGATAAAGCATGGCGTGTCTAGTCAGCCGTGCGATTTTACCATTATCGGTAATCTGGTGTAGGAAAGACAATAAATTACTTCCGGGTTGGGGGGGGAGGAGAGAGAGAGATTCTGGCTACGAAATAATAAACTGTATCGGTTGATTTTCTGTTTCGTTTCGTTTCGTTTGATGTATTTTTCGAGAAGGCGACAAAATCCCGATGCTGAAAATGACAGTGGAGTGGGGGCGGGAGTTCGGCAACAAATTTTACGCAAATAAGATCGGAAAACAGAGACGGGTCGAGGTAACCGAACCCCGGCTCTTCCCAGTCTGTCTGTTTTCCAAGAATTATAATTACTTTTGATCTATCTTCTCTGCCATTCTCCACGCCATTTGGACATTGCGCTATGGAGACAAAGCCGCCCTTGTCTTGGCTTGACGATACCGTCACTCGTAGACCGGGCGGAGGGGCCCCACTTTGGTGACCCCGTCACTGGTCTAATCAAACCTTCAAATGTTCCGTGGGAGATGGAGGCATAACTGCTGGCTTATGTAGTAGCCTTGCCTGGGTAGCGAACCCTAATCTCTGGTGATAAAGCTGTCTCGTAAAGAACGCGGGGACGCTTGACAGGTGTATATAATAAAACTTTTCGTACCTTATTCGCCTTTTCTATTGTTTTTATAAACGACTTCTTGGTAAGGCACAAGAGGATCTAAAACGCTTTTAATTTCTCTTCGTGGACTTCACGTTTTCGGCATATAGTATATGCGAAAATACAACCGAAACCTGTATTAGACACCGTGGAACAAGGATCAGGACTGAAGGTGGCGCCACTTTCCATTAAAGAGTAACTGTTTTAACTGTAAAGACAAGTTTTCAGTCTAATCATTTCGGAAGACCAATTGCAAAGTTCTAAAGAAAAAACTTTAAATTCAAAATAAAATATTTGAAATATTTTGGATCTTACTTAGCACATCATTAGACATTTTGACCCCCGTACGAGTCATTTTCATGTTTTATTCATTTATTTTTTCAAACACCAAAGCTTAAATCCGTGTAAACGAATTTTGGTTTTACGAACTATTTACAAAGATGGGAATGAAAAATTGCAAAGATTGTAACGGCAAAAAGAATCAAAACTACAAACTCTCGTTTTTTAATTAATATTTTGATCGGTAACTTTTGTTTTTTAATAACTGCCTTCATTTTACCCGGCACTGTTCCAGCTAATGTCTTGCGTGTTTAAATACTTTCCCAAGTCTCCTTAATGACTTCTTTCAGTTTTACTCTACTCCTTGGTGATGCCTTTTTTTTTTTTGTTGTAATAAATTAACCCATCACTGCCCATATTTCCTGATCGTTTTTCTCTACCAAGTCCGTGCCTGTGTAGGTTTCTTCTCTGGATTTTTCTCGCGGCTAAACAAAAAAGTTCTGATAGGGATTCTCTTAGTACTTTTGGCGAAGGCTCCGCAGGTACCTCGTAAATGACCAGCACCCAGACTGACCATCACCAGTCTAAAGATCCCAGCCATACCTGGGTTACTGCTCACTCGTTTACCAAAGCTGGTACCTCGAGGCCTCGACACTCTGCACGAGGTTTCGCAAAGAATAAAATATCGTCACTGTTTAGGTTTTGTTCATTGCCTAATTCATTAAGCTCTTTGTTAATTACAGGTACTAATTATTCTGTATTTACTGTTATGCTTTGCATTACTGTATTTTATATGAAATAGCTCAAACACAACGTGTCATTCTTCTTTCTCTGCCTTTGCTTTCGTTCGTTTCCCCCCTTTTTTTTCTCTCTGAGGCGCTGACACGGCCCTGAACTGCTCTGAGTGAACGCCACACCTGATACTCGTCCGCCACCCTATCCACTTCACGCCCCGGCGGCGTTCACCGCTGATTCTGTCTTTGTTGCTTACCCCCTAGGAACGAATAATACCTTGTGTACTACTATGCCTTCAAGATACATTTCCTACAGACTCTCTCTCTCTCTCTCTCTCTCTCTCTCTCTGAACTGACGTCATATCTCTCTGTACTGACGTTATCTCTTTCCTTCCTCTCTGTACTGACGTCATATCTCTCTCTGTACTGACGTCATTTCTCTCTCTCTCTCTCTCTCTCTCTCTCTCTCCAGATTATAGGAGTCCGGACTAACGGATCGTCAGCAAGCAAATTAGATTTTTTTCATATGCGTACAAACTGGAGAATTTTTTTTCCTGACACCAAAATTTTAAAATTCCGTGGCCATTCTACGTAAATCTGTATTGTTACTGATGCTAAAACTCATCGAAAGCTACATCTATTTAAGCTTCTTTCTCATACTTGTCTGCGCATTTTCTAACCACTCGCAAAGCTACACAACGAGATAAATGCTCTCGGCCCTTTGTCTGTATAACAAAAACACTACTTTTAGCAGCTGTCCACGCTCATCGACACATGAGATTTTAGGTTCCAGTGTAAATCCGGTGAGGGACAAGGCGCCGTCAGAAATGCACTCAGCAACCTCGCCCATCGATTTTGCCGCACGTGTGCTAGTTTTCCACCTTTTTAATGGGAGGAACCTGCATTAGTGAATATTCATTTAGAAGACTCTTTTTCATTCACCTCAATATTGCTTTCCTTTATTGGTTCCCAACTCTCATCTTTCGTCTTCTAAGTTCCTTTTGTGTCATGTTTCGCGATAGGTGTCAACGGACAATGATTTTTACTGAGAAACCTGTTTTCCCTTCGGTTTGTTCCAGCTACCTGGATTTATAATTTAGATTGATCGACTCGGAAATAATTAACCGTAGCTATTTCAACTGGCTGTTCGCACGAACCGTGCTGCAGTTTTTGTATGCATTCCATGCGAACGAGCCGGAGGTAATAAGTTAAGTATGCGCCGTTCTGTTGACACTGTAGATTTTTTTAAAAAAAAAAATACCTGAGTTTCATCTAACCTAGCTGTTGTGTAATCGGAAACAGCCCCGAACGGAGACCTCTTTTGCCGGGGTTAGCGGTAGTCACGCGATCTGAGATGGATGCGTTCGTCGACTTCCGTCGCCCCAATCAAAGAGCCAGCCAGCGAGGCCTTACCTCGTAAAGTGAATGGTGACTGGCTCTTTTCGTATCCGTGGATGTCGAGGCCATTGCGTGGTATCAAGCCATCGTGGTGATTTCTCACGCTTTGCTGTATTGGCTCACTGGTGTCGGTTTATTCCCCGACCCGCCCTCACCCGCTTCGGTCTCTGATAAGAATGGCTCTTCCGGAGCTGTTGGCTGTGGCAGCGTTCGAGTTGCATCTGACTAAAATAGGTTTTTTTTGTATTATCGGCCAAGATACCGGTCGGCTTCCACCAAGAAAATGCAAAAGATAACAAAAAAGAAGAAAAAAAAACTGCTCTAAAGATGCGGCAAAACAGGCATATTAAAGTCTATACGAGGAATTAGCCATTTTAGTCGCTTAATTTGGTAACTGAAATAGTTGTGCGATTGGTGGCATTTATTCCATCAAATGGAAACTATTTTGTTGATAAAGATCCCATCAGATAGAACTGTTCTTTGAAAGAACATCAACTGCACTTCAAGAAACTTCTCAAGTATATATATATATATAGGAGTTCTTATCATCAGATACCAATATTTGGGGGGGTTGTCGGTAATATCAGTCTCTTATTTAGATCTGATTCTAACTGTAATTACGGCTGCTCCGTACAGAGAACAGAAGAGAATAATACACCGTTGAATACTTTTTTATGATACCGTTTAGAGCCTTCGAAATATCAACTGAATGGTTTTTCAAGAGAGGGATCAGTTGCAGTAATCAGTTTCGATTTCTTCCACCATCGCATGATCAACGTTCTGACGTTTATTGCATGTTCACTTATCGGTGAAACTGCGAATAATCTGGAAATGTTAGAAAAGCCTATACTCTTTCCTTTGATGTTCTGTTCGGAATATTTATTGACTAGAAGCCGAGGACGAGCGGCGAGCATACCGACCGGGTGGGAGCGTGCCGACTCCCGCCGAACGTTTTGGAAAACCTCGAATCTCGGGATCAGAATTCTAGGATCGGTCCAGACTCGGTAAGAATCGTCGTCGTGCAGAAGAAACCCCCCCGTTACACGAATGTATCCACGTCACAGGGCAGCTTAATGAGAGATTGCATTCCGAACATCAATACAGCAAAATATGCGTTAGGGTTATTCCTAATCATGGTGTTCGATTTCAAAAGAAGTAAGACAGTTAAAAAGCAGACTCGTAAAATTCTTAGGAAAACTTTAAATTCACTATTTAATATTCATTTATTTACCATTATTAATATTTTCCTTTTCTTTTTGGAATCATTGAAAAGCCACCTAACTGCAATAAACGTTTTTATAATTTGCAGGTTCTTTAAGACTCCGTCTAGTTTGTTGTTTTTTTTTTAAATTTTAAATAATCACATAAATATAAGAATGGACAAAGATGTAAGATATTGCACGGGAAACCTTTAGAGAAAATCTGTACAGTCGACGGTAATTGCTTTTATGCAAATTATGCGAGATATTACTGGGGGGTAAGTGAGCGATTAGTATAAAATACAGATTCCCAACTGGTCAGTTTAGTAATTTAACACGACAAGCTGTAATTGTTTTCATGTTTTATGTTTACACGGTTGGTGGAATTATGAAGAATAGGATGCCCTCTGCGGCCTTCCAAAAGATGTCGATGGTCCAGTGACAAAGTGCTGGGTAGGTGCGGTGGAGGTAAGGCTCGACTACCGCGAGAACGAGCCTCCAGCCGTGTCCAGGTGATGCTGCGAGCATCTGAACAAAGCTATTATCTACTGTGGGAAGAAAAAATATATATATATATATATATATATATATACAAGTAAAGAATAATGGACGCAAGGAAAGCAATTAAGTGAGCAGAAATTGCTTCATTTTTGTTGTTGTTATTCAGTTACTGCAGTACGAGAGCAAACAAACCTACCAATTACTTTAGAACTTTTCTTCTTTTTGTTTATTATTATTTATCTTAGTAAGTCGTCTTATACGCGGAATGCATCGTAACAGATTTGTTCACATTTTTGTAACTTTGTTTATTCATCTGTTTTCTTTTTATTCAGTAATATTTCGCCAAGTTATTATTCCACAGCGCCAAAATTAGCAACAGCCATAAAGGGAGATAACACCTTTCTCCACACAACAGGGGGCTGTCTCAAAAACGTTAGAGTTTCCCCATTAAAGGTAGACGAAAATAGTTGTAAAACATAGAGCTCATTTATTATTATTATTATTATTATTATTATTATTATTATTATTATTAGTAGTAGTAGTAGTAGTAGTAGTAGTAGTACATATATATATATTGTACACAAACAAATTTTTTTAGAAATTTGCTGTGAATTAATTACAAATCAAGCAGCTAATGTATACAGTGTATATAGATCGTTAACTTAATAATTTAAAGGCTGGCAGATGTACCTTGACGTACTAAAATATGTCCCTGTGGTCATTCAGACTTGAAAATTAATTACTAATCAAATTATTTAACCACCATCATTGGCCAGGTAATTTTCTGATGCCATTCGCATATGTCATCAATTCCACTACCAGATCCTAGTATCGTGGTTACGAGACAGCCCCAACACATTGCCTCGATTCCTCTCCCTTTTCACGAGTAGCCTCCAACTCTTCAGATTATCTGTAGTTCACAACATGCCCTCCCCCCCCCCAATCTCCACGCGAGAGTTTGAACAGTCAGGCCGAAATTTTCAAATCTTAACTTTATTACACGATTATTAACAATACGGGTTTGACATCTTTCGTTCTTATAGTTGAATGCCCGTGAAATTAGACACAACCTTCTCACTCCCGTTCTCAGAAATTTGAACCCAACTGCTCAAGCAAGCTTGCCTTTCTCTCGAATTGAAAGTATTACAGTGAAACGCCATTATAAGTATTGCATGGAGTTTTTAAATAATTCATTAAATGTATCACTGGTTAAGTCAGACTATTAGCATAAAACCACTTACCGAAAAGTTATAATTTATGAGGTAATGTTCATTTAGTGATTGCTCTGAGCCTGTACTCTTCAATTTATTACAAACGTAATAATAATAATAATAATAATAATAATAATAATAATAATCATAATAATAATAATAAATAATAATAGAATGTAGCAGGAGATTAAGACAGAAAGGTAAGCGGGATAGATACGCACCAGCTATCAATAAATATAAGTAAGAAAAGAGTTTATATAGTATTATATGATAAATTTAAGCAGATCTACTACATAAATTAATGGTTTTATTTGTTTTTGATACTGATAAACTAAAAAAAAAAGTCTTATAGAAAAACTTGAGAGGCACAACTAACACTGCTATACTTATTTTTACTTTTGAAAGAACAGCAAAATACATAAATAACATTTATAAAAATTTTTAATTTATAAGCTACTGTCTAAATGTTATTTATTTATGTGATTTACGACCTGAAGATTTTATGGATTCTCATAAATGACTCCCATATATAATGTTAATAGCGCTGTGTCGACAGGTGGGAATTGCATTCCTGCACTATAAGTAGTCAATGACAGCAGTATTGTACTGGGAGGTTCTGTTTTTGTTTCTTTTAGAATTATTATTATTTTTTTTAATCTTTTTTTGGAAAGAAAGGCTTCAGATGTAGAATCGTATAGAGAGAGAGAGAGAGGAGAGAAGAGAGAGAGAGAGAGAGAGAGAGAGGAGAGAGATGGAGAGAGAGAGAGAGGAGAGAGAGAAATGGAGAGAGAGAGAGAGAGATGGAGAGAGAGAGAGAGAAGGGAGAAGAGAGAGAGAGGATAGAGAGAGAGAGGATAGATAGATAGAGAGGAGAAGAGAGAGAGGATAGATAGATAGAGAGAAGAGATGGAGCGAGAGATAGAGAGAGACGAGAGAGAGAGCTCGAGAGAGAGGCGCGCGAGAGAGAGATCGAGCGAGCGCAGAGAGAGGACGAGAGAGAGAGAGAGGAGAGGAGAGATCGAGAGAGAGAGAGAGATTATTGATCGCCGCTGATCGTCCTTAGATTCACCTCGTGAGAGAGAGAGATATTCCTTCCGTCTAGAGTCTTTTTCGCGGGGAGGATAGGAACGAAGGCTAAATTCCCATAAGATTTCTTAATTTTTAATTTACCTTCCATCACGGTTTTAAACACTTGGCTCTGCACTTCATTGGGCCCGAATACAGACAGCAGAACCGATACAGGATCACAGAACTCGGACAGATTTTACTTCAAAGTCGGTTTGTTCAAACTATAGAAGGTTCGTAAAATGTGAACTCGGAATAATGGTCATAAAAAGACGTTCATCGGTTACGTTAAAAATCGGTACATTAAAATAGATAAAAAGTTATTTCTACTTGTTCCACCTTAAAGTCCATCTGTACATAGAATTTATACAATGCATTCACTATATATATATATATATTTATCTGCGAATAGAAATAGCGCTCAGTTTTAACAGATCTGCCATCAAGGCCGTTTAAAAGCTATGACACGTGACCGACCGTGCATTACTTCGCCCATCAGTAATTCTATAGGTTGGAAATATCATGTCGCACGAAATTTTATTCAACCGCTTCGACAGTCCTCAAAAAAGTATTGTGAAATTTCGTGTCGCTGCATAAAAAAAAAATAGGAGAGCTGGGAAGAAAGACTTTTCTTAAACCGCAATAATTAGCGCACAATATGGCGAACTAATCTAAACGATCTATATCCGAAGTCATTTCGTTGTTTTCCGGTTGCCATCGATTGCTAGCGAAACCATTTCGGTGTTTTCCGGCAACCATCGATCTATAACAAGTTATGGCTCCGCATGACCTCGGAGTGACCCAAAAAAGTAGCGACTGCTAATTAGTTAATGGATTAGGATTTAAGTTATCATTCATGAACTGGCCCCATATTCTTTTCCATGTGGTCTTCTGAGCGAGAGAGAGGATCTGCGTTTCTATGAATGCCATAAAACGGTTCGTCAAGCTTCTTTGCATTGCTTGGAGCAACACCTGTTAGCCGCACGCGAGCAGTTACTTCCAGCTGTATTTGATAAGGTGTAAAACCAGATTGGAATCGAAGATTTTATAATGTTTTATCGTTAATCCACACACACACACACACACAACACACAACACAACACACCTCTCTCTCTCTCTCTCTCTCTCTCTCTTCTCTCTCTCCTCTCTCCATCTCTCTCTCTCTCCCCATCTCCATCTCTCTCTCTCTCTCTCTCTCTCTCTCTCTCTATTTTCAACTTTGCAATTTAAAGTCAGTAATTATAAACTTAAAGAATGCCGGGATAATTTTATTCCAGGTAACTTTAATGCCCACCTTCACCTTTGCTGAAATCTGCGTGTCAATAGAAACATTAAGGGTCTGTAGTTACAGGTTTTTCAATTAAGCATAGGATGCAATCGAACTCCTATACTTTACAGGAAAGGTTTAGATCGACCATTATAAGGTTTATACCGAATGTGATTAGTATCAATAAATAAGCCATCAGCTTCTAAACCTTCATCCTCTCCTCGGCTATCTTACTAGGCCAAGCATATAATCTACGAAGACCGCCAAACGTTAAAATACGACTATGATTCGCACCGTCGGGTTTAGAATTTTAAATAAAATAGGATGTGTTTACAAATAGCTTCTCGATAAGTGATTTAAGTTAGCGAGGAGAACGCAATCTGAAACCCGGCGGAAACAAAATCAACAGCAGTAAGGAATCCAACAATCTTCAACTTAATTATAATAGAGAGAAATCGATTTTTATTTGGTATAAAATCCATTATTTAATAAGACTAAAGCATAATTTTAAGTTAAAATATTACCTTCTCTCGAAGTGAGTAAAAACAACTACGCTTAAAAGATTGAATCTCATAATCTAAATTCTCTGATTTTAAACAATATATATTTCCAGGTGAAATTGGCTGCTACGATTTTTAAAATTAGTTTACATAATAGCTGATATTTAACAAGTGTAATATGATTAAGTAGTGACTAATAAGTTTACATAAATGAATGCACATATTGTTTTCCCAGCGTGCATGGACTTACATTCATTAGTGTGCTGAAGATGTTGACAAGGTTGCTAAAAGATGGGGAGAAATCCAATAATTCCTAAATAATGAATACTGCAGTCAATAAAGCTGTCTTGACAAACTTGATAATTAGTGGTTCTCATTGTCCGAACCACGTTCTATGTACGGTAAACAAGCGCCAAGTCTGAAATATTTATATTTCACGCCTATGTGCGGCTGTTTTTCTCTTACGTGTCCTGCAAAGATTCATAAACGTTTCGATTAGTTAGAAAACGAGTTTTTAATTTTGTTTTTAAATAAGTATTTACTCGCCACGAAAATCGTGTTACAAAACACCCTAAAGGAGTACTGCAGAAGGGTGCATTTATTTCATATTAAGTTCGTTTTCTTTTCACTGATACAAATGACACTGCACATCTTTCGTTATGTAAACGCTCTCCAGTCAGGTTTTATTTATGTACGCCATTTATGCTTTCGGCTTCACGTCATGTAATTGTCATTCATTCGTGAGGCCATTAACCGACGTCACGTATGTGTCATTCATTCGTGAGGCCATTAACCGACGTCACGTATGTGTCATTCATTCGTGAGGCCATTAACCGACGTCACGTATGTGTCATTCATTCGTGACGCCATTAACCGACGTCACGTATGTGTCATTCATTCGTGAGGCCATAAACCGACGTCACGTATGTGTCATTCATTCGTGACGCCATTAACCGACGTCACGTATGCGTCATTCATTCGTGACGCCATTAACCGACGTCACGTATGCGTCATTCATTCGTGACGCCATTAACCGACGTCACGTATGCGTCATTCATTCGTGACGCCATTAACCGACGTCACGTATGTGTCATTCATTCGTGAGGCCATAAACCGACGTCACGTATGTGTCATTCATTCGTGAGGCCATAAACCGACGTCACGTATGTGTCATTCATTCGTGAGGCCATTAACCGACGTCACCTATGCGTCATTCATTCGTGACGCCATTAACCGACGTCACGTATGTGTCATTCATTCGTGACGCCATTAACCGACGTCACGTATGCGTCATTCATTCGTGACGCCATAAACCGACGTCACGTATGCGCCATTCATTCGTGACGCCATTAACCGACGTCACGTATGTGTCATTCATTCGTGACGCCATTAACCGACGTCACGTATGTGTCATTCATTCGTGACGCCATTAACCGACGTCACGTATGTGTCATTCATTCGTGAGGCCATTAACCGACGTCACGTATGCGTCATTTAGTCGTGACGTCATTAACCGACGCCACGTATGTCATTCATTCGCGACGCCATTAACCTACGTCACGTATGTGTCATTTAGTCGTGACGTCATTAACCGACGCCACGTATGTCATTCATTCGCGACGCCATTAACCTACGTCACGTATGTGTCATTTAGTCGTGACGTCATTAACCGACGCCATATCTATACGGCAATATATTTGTGATTGCTTTTCCTATAACTCTCGGTGCTTTAGGAGAAGATTAGTCCTTCTGTTAGTTAGAAACTGACCCCCCCACACTCCCTTCTTTTCAGATTTAAACCCGGAAAGCTCCATCATAGCGGTAATATACTTGTGGGGAACCACTAAATGTCATTGTAATAGCTAATGGCTTTTACGCTGATTTGAAATGCTAATCCACTTACACTAATTCTACTTTCACCTTGTGGATTAAACGGAGCCTGGATTCCTTTTGACTCGGCTATTTTATATCTCGTGTGAATTGGGGTCGGTGCCATTGTTAAGTTGGATGGCCTTCATCGACTGTTGAGATGTTAATTCTTGACATGATACCATTTATGAAGAATATCTCGGCGGTCATTAATGCCGGACGTTTTGTTTAAAAGGATAAAACATCTCTGTTCTCATTGAAGTGAAGGCATCAGAAGAAGGAGTTTTATGGAGTAGATAAAAAATGGTTAAAAATGAGACTGTCAGATGATAGAATATAGAATTAATAATAATAATAATAATAATAATAATAATAATAATAATAATAATAATAATAATAATCATAATAATAATAATAATAATAATAATAATAAAATACGGTGACTAAGGAAAGCGGAAGGCAACAAAGGAATTTGAAACGACTAGGGAAAACTGAAGTGTTTTTCTTAAAGGTGCGCTGGATTCATATTTCTTTAGTTAAAAACATGTAATAAAAGAGAAAATGAATAGATTGTTTCTCTACTCTAATTTAAGGAAATAGTGCTAAAAGGCAGCCGTAAGAAAGTTTTTGGTTGCAGATGTTGAATGAATCATTAAAATAAATTGACCACACTTGAATAAAGCAGTTCGTCTTTTATATTTTTTGTTTCGTGTTTTTCTTGAGGCTTTCCAATCGTCTGTATCCATTTTCTTTTGCAGTCCTGGATTTCCAAGAGGCGATACTACACGGTATATCAACAACGTTCTTGAACAGTTTTCAATGCCGATTCAAAATAGCTCGCCAATTTTGTTTCCTTCAAATCAAAAGACACAAATGGAATCAAATCATTTCTCTCTGCCCAGGGAAAAAGATGTCGGCAAAAAGGAGCAGAATTAATTTTTTTTATAGAGATTCTAAGTAATTCCGTTTCAGAATGGTTCATGACTGACACTGGAAATGGAGCTGGCAACGACTCGAACAGTTTTCGCGAAGGAGCCGCAGAATGGTCGTGGCGGGTGAAAGTTTCCAAACAATGCTTCAGCACTAAAGACCTGCTGGCCGACGAGACTGTTCACCAGCACTAACTGCTCACGCGTCTTCGTTTGTACCACATCCAGCGAAATGCACGTTTGTCAGAAACTCTATTACATCACGTGCACTGTAGACTGGTTCCCCCCTTTTTGAGTTAGTACTCCCTACCCCCCCCCACTTTTCGATTTCTTTTCTTAATGAAGAAAAGCGAAGCGCAGAAAAATGGCGGAATTCAGAATTTCTCTAGAATCGTACTGTTCTCCACGAACAAAGTTTCCACGAGGTCGCACCATCTTTTACGTGGAATTTTTGGGGTTAACTCCATCCACCATTTGGTTCGGTTCTTATGCAAAATAAAAAAATAAACAGAAAAATTAATTTTCTTTTAAAAAGTCCAACCGTTTCCGAGCGGTGTTGGCGCCTTGCCGGAAATTATGAGAGAAAGTCCGATGGTCTCTCGACAGACATGGGACCGCTGATATGGTTGGCGAAAACCCCGCAGAATATATACTGTTGTCCTAAAACGGCTGAAAGAAACCAGAAACTATTACTATTCAAGGTCAAAAGAGATTATTCCCATAATATTAGGTGCAAAGTCTTTCCATCAAATCGAACATATACGTGATGGCGCATAGAGATGAAGTACATGTGAAAATCTTTGCCAAATTTTCTTGGCTGCTAGTTAGGTTTTGTTACTAAAGTCTCAAAGTTACCAAGTTTTAGGCTATTAGTATTTATACGATGTAGTTGAAATTATTTCCAATTCTATCTATTTTTTAACACACTCGGTGGAATTAAATGAAAACGAGTAAATGTAAAATACATTCACACTAATCCAAAATCAGTTATCCGTTATACATTAAAGTAATCCGATTTATTATCTGAGTTGTCAAGGGATGTTGTTCTTTCGGCCTCTGCAGAATCTCTGGACCCACAGTATTTGCGCTCAAATAATCCGAGCTTAACATTTCACGTGGAATCGTACATTCCACGGTTTCTTTTGACGGCAGCACTCTCCAGGGAGAGGAAAATAACTCCAAGCCATTTCCCTCCTTCAAACGTTCGATTTTCCGTTGTTGGCTTGTTTTCCATTTCTCCTAAAACTAACTGAAATCAAGAGGAAAATTAACGATGGCTTTAGATACGACTCAAACTAAATCATCAGATTTTCTTTGACATTTAATTATATTGTCATTTTGGTTTGCTGATAAATTCTGAGTCGGGGTGGGAGGAGGAATCAGAAGATATTTCTGCCGTTTGAATGGTTTATTAAACAACCAACCCTTCATAAACAGTTGCTTTCAAAAGCGTTATTTCAACCCTTTATATGCACGCCAGCTGGTTACTTTATTAATATTTTAAAAAGAAAGTTTAAATACAATAATGGAAACGTTCCGGGAGCATCTAATATTTATTAAAATTAACGGTAATATCAAACAGGCGCCTTCTTAATAAATAATAAACTAATCTATTTAATAGTTACTATTAATAGACCTTTTACATCTAATTTCTTATTTGGTATAGTGTTTAAAGTGTGCCAGGGATACTCTGATAAAGTAACCGACTGGGATACTGCTGCCTTTGCGTTACACACTAATCCATAATTTAATGACGTTCGTCAATACCCTTTTTTGCTATTATTTAATTCCTGTACCGACATACTGGAGGAACCAGAAGGCCCCATTTCGGCGCGGACCGAAGTCTGGTGCGGTGAGTTCTGCCTCAGAACAGACGTTTTCCATAAGTAAGTGAGATTGATGCGCCCTTGCGTAGGTTGGTGTGTGGTAGGGTTCTTCATACAGAGAAATCAATAATTATAAAACGACAATAAAAAACATGTTGTCCTGTAGAATGGAATTCGAACTCCAGCGCCGAGTTCCTGAAAGAGAAAATCAAGAAGTTAGGGCTCCGACCTCTCAATAGAAGAAAATAAAGATAAGAAAACTTCTGTTACATTTACATTTAAATATGCAGAGTAGATGTAAATTTTTTTTTTTTTTTTTAGTTGTTGAAGGTATCGTCCGCTTCTGGGCTTTAAAATACCACCAGTTCAAAAAAGTAAATCATTGCTTTGAATCGTTATCATGGTGCATGATGAAGGTTAAGTATGGAAATAAATGCACTTTCTTTGTACTGGCCGTCATCTCTCTCTCTCTCCTCTCTCTCTCTCTCTCTCTGAATTATTTTATACTGAACTACATAAAATAAATTATTACATAAATAGCATTTGCTTTATCAAATTATCAATAGTCTGTTAATGGAACACATAAGAGCGTCAGCATGAATTAGATAGAGATACCAATTAATTCTGTGTGGATAGTATAGCAAGTACTTCAAGAGTCCTGTATAAAGTTCCACGCAACATCTCCCGTGGCAACTTAAGAAAACTACGTGGTACTCTGGATTCAGAGTAACAACACAAAACCACTTCTTTGCTTCTTATCTGAAAGATAAGGCTGATGTTCGGATAATTAATTTTCTTCTTTTTTTTTAAACATTAATCCTCCCGGTTTCAATTTGAAGTTATCTCCACGTCAGGCACCCGGAGGAAAATTGCTGCGAGCTCTCTTCCCTGCTTTAGACTGCGATAAACCAACCATTCCAATACTAATTTTTTTAAAAAAAGGTTTACTTTGATCCTGCTCTTCTTGTCGTTTATCTTGATGTTATCCACAAACACTATTTCCTGCTGCTTTTTCTGACCGACTGCTCAAAGATTCAGCCAGCATCTGCTACATCAGCACTTCGCTCCAGGTGGCTTAAAATCAAGTACCTATCATTTTAAATCAGCCCTCTACCCGGTGTTTGCAAGCAGTGGGCGAATTAGAATTGTTCTCCGTGGCTACTGCTGTTCAAACACATGCGCTTGGCACCCTGGAAGTCCGTCTGTTCCGGCGATTCTCCGATGGGCTGAAATGTCTAAGTGAAATCGATTTCTCTGAAACTCTGAACCAGTCTACAAAATTATCTTAACACTTCTCTCTCTAGAGGTGCAAAGCTGCTGCTAGCATTTTGTTGTTGTTGTTGTTTCTTTCTGCGCAAGCGTTATTAGTGGAGTGCACCAAGCGCAGTTCACGTCTTCTCAAACTATGCAAATAGTGAATTCGGCCACGCGCTTGGTAAGTGAACTAACTGCGCGTGTTGTTGTACGGACCTAGAGCGCATGCGCTGCGAGCCGCGCACTGAGAGAGTCGTCTATGACGTGTTGGGTGAAGTCAGCTGGTTCCTATTGCGAGCGTGAAGCGCCTCCATTCGAGACGGCGTAATCTTCTACAGGCAGAAAAGCTTAACTTCGCCTCTTTTCCAAAAGGTTTCTCCGGGTTAAAAAAAAAGGAAAAAAAAAAGAGGCTGAATAAGTAACTAACTCGACCTTAGTTCAGTTCAGGTGCTAAATTGAGACATTGTTTCTCATTGGAAGGTTGGATATCTTAAAGTCTAGACAAATCGGATGGAAATACCTGGGTGTTTGAAGGGTTGCAAAGGATCTTCTTAAATTTTCAGTATTTATGTTGATCAGACTAAAGATTGATGTTGATTCTGGAGAGATTCATTTTTTTTTTGCATAACAGACATTAAATTAAGCGAGCAAGAGTCAGATTAAAATATATATTTATCTACTGACTTTATTGTGGAACACTTGTGTGCGTGTGTGTCTGTGCAGTTTCTGTGTACCACGAATCCAAATTATTATGCTACATATTCTTTACAATATCCTGGTATTAGCAGAAAAAATCAAGCCCCCCCCCCTGTCAGCCTGGTTCGTTGGCGAAAGCTTTCGGTCGGTCGAGCAAAGCTTCTACTAAATCAACCCAAACAAAGAAAAGCCACGCCAAAATTGTAAGAACATTTAATTATTTTGAAAATGAAAGTAGAAAGTTCTGTGTAAACTCCTGTTGTTGTTTTTTTTTGGTCCTGGCAGCAGTTGTCAGGAACATTTGAAAGGCGGGAACGAAAATTCGATATGGTAATTCCGCAGTATGTAATAAATTGTCTGCACTTTTCTGACACGTAAATCGCCCCCTTTTTATGCAGAGTCGTTACTTAGGGAAAGGAAAGATTATAGGAGGTGGGACTGGAATTCGCTAATTTCTCGGACCATCAAGTGCCAGGCCCGCACACCTGGAACGTTTTCAAGAAAACGTACTACCTCTTTTTGTCTTTTACATTTTTAAATTTAAATTTCCGAACTGTTTTCTAGGATGAAAGAGCACCGAAACAAAAACAAAGTTTAACGATACAGTCGACCCCCGCGTAATCGCGGTTCGGCATTCGCGGCCCCGGTTATTCGCGGAATTTTCCTTAAAACCTAACTAATAATTGTTCGTGGAAACCCCCGCATATTCGCGGAATCGCAAATATCTTCCGCGATTTTTTTATGGCTTTTTTCGTGGCAATATATATTTTTTCACGCTTTTAACGCTAAATTATTAATAACAATATAATTTACTAATTTTGTAATATAAATACTAACGTAAATTCAGCAAAATATCAATATAAAATAAACGCTATTGGCTGGAGGTTTGAAAGTAGCCAATCTGAGAGCGTTATTCATTTCTCCTTGATGCTGATTGGCTGCTGCCCACGAGGCACTGTCTCAGGCAGATGCAGCCCAGCAGCCCCGCACCATCCCAGTGTACTGCGTGTAGCTATCTCGAGTGTTTCTCTGAGTGTTGTGTTTTTGATTAAATTATTATTACACATTTACTTATATATTTTTTTATTATATTTTACGTTATATTTTGACATTTATAGGCATTTTTATGGACCACGTCCAATATTCGCGGTTTGTCATTCTTCGCGGGTGCTCAAGGGACGTAACTCCCGCGAATACCGGGGGACAATTGTACAACAATTTTAACTTCTTTTTTTTGATAGGCGCTCTTGTATTTTTGTCGTCTCGACATTTTAGATTACCGTCTTCGAGACTCACCAAGACCGTTGTTTGTTTGTTTCTCTTACGCCATCTTCTACACCTCACTGGAAAACGGCGGCCAGACTGGTACCTCTCTCTTTTAACGGTTTATTGCGGATTAAATGAATAAATAATAATAAAAAAAATGTTCGCAAACGGTTAAGATGCATTATTTTAAACTTCCGGAATGCAATCAACACTGCGCTGTATTGTAATCCAGCTGTAACCATGGAATCTGTGATAACAACGGAAGAAAAATAAGTAGGTGGACTCATTCATTAGGTGATGGTAACAAGGATTTAAAGCGCTCCATTAAACAAAAGTATACAAAAATGGCGAATAACAAAGATAACAAGATTAAAAAATTACATTCGTATTTGTCCACGCCATTGCACAACAAAGAAATCGAAAGTAAAAGTAATGGGTAAATTGATTCACGACAAACAGAATCAGAAATCGTGCTGTTGTCTATGTAATCCTAAAACATCTACAGAGAAATGTACAATTCTTTGTCAACTTTCTTACATAAAAGAGGTTTTTTTAAAAAAAAAAAAACACATGGGGTCGTCCACGCACATTCCATCTCCTGCGATCCACCCGGCTCCTTTTAGTTAATTTCCTTGAGAAACTGTGTAATTGGTACCGGTTAACTGGTTTCTAACGTCTTTGATCGGCTGGCTGAGTTGGTCTCTTTTGGATTCTCATTACCTTAATTACCAGTTACAGCGGTCTGCCTCGTGGCTCGTAGTTCTTGGCATGGCTGGATGCTGAGTAACCTAAAGAATGAAACGTCCGCTTGCGCCGACTAATCAACATGCCAAGGAAAGCATCAGAGGCCTTTAACGAAGATGCAAGGCAAAAGACAACCAAAGATGTCCAATTACATATCGCTACAGACGAAGCTTAGTTAACAAGAACGATACCACTTTCTCTTTTTTTTACACAAACTTACAGATCTATATATATATTTACGTAGGAAAAAATACCTCGATCGGTTTCTCCGATTCTTCGCCCAGAGATACGATCATATTTTAAGTGGCTCTGTCCTTTAAATACGTGACATGTATTATTGTTATTCTCGTGTAGAATTTATAGTGTAATTTAATTAAATTTATTACAGGCATTAACTTACGAATATCGCAGGGGGAAATCCCAGCTCGAAGGACCATAGATGAACATTTTAGTCAAATTATAGAATTTCGTGAAACCCAAGACAAAATTAAAGTTAGGGAGATATGGTAATAAAATTAAGATTATTTAGGAATGATATTAAACAGATCTATAAAAATAACAAAAGATATTAATTGAGAAGAGTGCTGCTTCTTGATAATCTATCGAGGTCAACATTGAGCAATACTTATAATTATTACAGAGTTTTCTTACAAGTTAGAATAAATATTATACAGTCTCCTGGTCATATTAATTTGGTAAACTCTAATTTACATATTCCATGTGGGCAGATAACCATCGTGTACTATCAACCTGCCATAAGCGGATGGATGTCGCAATATTGCTTCAATTACCAAAAGTGGTTCTATAGACGGCCTCGTCAACTTTAGACTAAAAGTCTCGACATTAATTAAAAAAATTAATAAATGTTATGATAAACGAATTTGTCAGTTTTATTCACAACAAGTTTTCTTCAAAATAAGCTGTGGTCCATAAAGAAGAAATGCGTTGCTAGATCTAGCATATGTTTCAGACAGACACAGATTTCATAAAAATGGCCGAACATTTTGAGAACTCTGAGTAATGACGACCAAAATTCTCTAGAAATAGCTATAAATTGTAATGTAGAAGTGTTGGTGCTTTCTTTTTCAAACAGTCGTAAAGGAACAGTGGAATAGAATAAAGGTGTTATGAGAGTTTAAATAAATACATTAATAAAATTTCCCAGAAAACTATCATTGAAGTTGATACTAAGATAAGTCATTTCACTCGATATCATCTAAAGTGATCGATAATTTCTTTCTACAGAAAGAATCGTTTAGAAAAATGATAACTAGTGAAATTATCGGGAAACAAGAGACTAAAAGAACTATATTTAAAAAAAACAAACAAACTATTCATTATGTTAAAAAATGTCTAAAGGCTGGCAAATGGCGGAAGCAAACATTGAGGAAAGGCTCTCTAACGATATTAGTAACAATCGTAAATTTTATTTTTTGTGTTAACTCAAAAATAACAGGAACACGATCGATTTTGGTCAGCAGAACTGCAAAGTGATTATTAGAAATTCGCGGTAGAAGAGGAAATTGTGCACGAATTGTTTTTCCAATATTATTACATAAAAACGTTATTTTAATACGCCAGTTGCAAGAACAAACCTGTGAGCATCAATGGTTCTACTGTCATAACGAAAAGTACTTTCAGGAATGTGTTAAAGCCATTTACACGGGATTATGCTGCAGAGCCTGCTATCTTCTCTCGAGATAAAAAACAAACAAACTTGTCGTTTATTTATAAAACATCACAAAAAGTGCACTCTTCAAAACTAATGGAAAGTATCAAATATTACACCCCCCTTTTTTAAGTGATAAAAGTAGTCAACTATGTGGGCCAGCTAGTTCAACGCCAGATGTCAGCAGAGGTCTGAAATTCGCTATCAGACAATTTACGAAATAATATAATTAAATCTTGTACATCAAGAGATTTGCTTAGAAATGGGTTTCATGGTTAAGAAAATTTTGTCTGCGAAATCTTTTAGAGTTTTCGGAAAGCATAACTAAGTTAGTTGATAGTTTAAAAGAAAAAAGACAACTGGATACTGCTTATTTAAAACCCAGTAAGGGCTTTTGTCGTGAAGATCCATATAAAAGACTAGGATGGAATTCCAAAGAATTTCGCTAACTATTTTGATACATTTTTGCTGAGGATGAAAACATCTTCAAAGCTGGACAACGCGTAATTTCAAAAAAATAAATATCATTGTTATAACTAAAAGTCTAATGGTCTGCAGCAGGTTTCCATTATGGGTCCTTTCTTATTCTCTATTCCCGAGCAGATCACACTGAAAGGTAAACGAGAAAATTAAAATCGAAAAGAATCGAGGAATTTTCGGACAAGTTTGATACTCATAATGTACGGTTATTCAAACAGGGGAAACTAACAGACGAAAAACAATCAGAAGGAAGCACGGTCCGGACAATTGTTCATTGTCTCCAAGACATCAAGGAAACGTGCCCGACTCATTGCAAAAAAATTTTAAGAATATGTAAATAAGACTGAATAAATTCAAGTGATTAATTTTTTATTTTTTTATTTCCATGCCTTGAACACTGTTCCGGAGGTTTGATCAGCCCGAATCTATAATGTTTCGATCTTTTGTCACCATGTGAAAATCAATCTATTAACGTTTCAGATAACGTTACCTGACGCTGGTCAGTAGCTTTTATGACCGTTTCGTTCATTCGATCTTAGTCGCAGAACGCAAGTCGACTGTTAATTTTGTTGACCTTATAAACCCAGCGTGACAAAGCAAGTCAGCCAAAGATCTACTCGAATTAAACAGCTGGAAAGACTATACTTAGCACGCTGAGCCGATTACATTAATCGGGTGGGATTACTAAAAGCATTGGAGATGTCAGGACGGGTAGATATTGTCACCGTCGCTGGCTCTTGTTGTTTGTTTGTCTCACGGTGATTCCGCTAATATCTTTTTTACCCTAACCCCTTTCTGACCCCCCCCCACTAAGCTTGGACAAAAGCTAAATTCGATGCTTTGGATCGTGATCCCTAACACGTGTTGAATCCTGACAAGTTTATAAAAAATTCAGAGAATTTTTTGATGTCCCCCAAAACGCGACCGGACCTTAAGGGGGGGGTTCATGAGACGGACGGCTCCTGCCGCTTTGACTTAAACTGATGATGTGTGGCGAACTAGGCGTTCAACTCTGATAATAATTCTTTTTTTATTACCATCTTCCTTGTTGCTACGAAAGGTGAAGAGAATCAGTCTCAGAGCCTAAACTTAATACACATTGTCGCGGAAACCTCTAAATTGCTTTCAGAATAAGCAAAAAAAATAATTTATAAACCTACTTGGTTGGTTGGTCGATTAAGTGTCATTGTTCCAGGTTTATTGCTTTGAACACATCTGAATAGTACCGGTAGTCTGTCGAAATCTTAATTTATTGTATTACAAAGTTGTCAAACGGTTTTGAAAATAATAATAATGCCTTTTCTTCCCCTGGAATTTATTATTAACTGGAAACCAAGAAACAATAAAAAGTAGCGTCTGTTGCCTTAACATGATATTTCAACGGAGAAACTAGAAGAAGAAAAATGGCGGTGTTCGTTATCGTAATCCAGCTAAAGTTCAGCAAATCGAACGTATTCTACCATCTGGGAGTAATCGGTCTTTTGACAGAGCTGACTGCTGAAGCATCGGACGCAGCTCACCTGATGCTTTCACCTACAGCAAATACACTGCCGACAAATGTGTGAAGACCTACCTGCAGCAAACATTGTAGTCTGGAGAAGGCTGAATGCTTGGTATAGAAGTTGATTTCCATTCTTCAACAATTATAGGTTTATACTGAATTGTCGATGTAGGTTTTTTGGTTTACTCCTTGCTTCAAATCTTCCTCAGCCATTCGGTTGCCATTAGATTTGGAAACTGAAGACCTTCCAGCGCATGCGCAGACTACCTTGTGATAAACTTCAGATAGCTTGAAGTGCCCTTACACTCACTGTCCAGCTGGAAAATTAAATTTCGTATCTTAACCTATGGAAACATTTTCTCCACCCATTATTTTTTAATATGCATTCCTTTTCACGATTTCTTTTATTAATTCCAGCTGACTGACTCTTTTTGAAGTCATACAACCCCAGAGTTTTTGAGTTCCACTCTTAAAATAACTACTACAGAGTTGTCATTAAACTCTTGAGAGCCAAGTTATGCCAATGAACAGAGATGCTTTTTACTTTCGTTACTCATGAATATTTTACATGCGCCTTGCAAAAAAAAATGTAGTAATTTTATCTCATCTTCTTACGGATAAATAGCCTTTTTTCTGATTATTTCCATGCAATTCCACCCATTTTCATAAACGTTATTTCTTACCGTCTTCCTTGACTATTCCCTTTTATCTCTCTCCTGGACTATCCTTTCTGGACTTGGTAATGATACCTTTAGCTGTTTCGTAGTAAATAATTAAGGACATACTGTTAATCTGGGTAATCATGCTGTGTTAGTCTATTTTCTCGCTTGGTATTCTTTGTTCTTCAAAGCTATTACCTGCTTCAGATCAATCCTGCGCTGCTTCCTTTCCATTACATAGTAAACAAGCTACTATCAAATCAGCTCTTTTATAGTCCTTACACAATGGAAATCATTTACACGCATTTATTTAACAGAACTACAACTTGTGTGTGTGCATCTGTTTTCAAACATATTTATACTTTAAAAAATATCAAAATAGGATTGACTATTTTACATGTTAGCAACTTCATGCTTAATTCATAGCTAGCGTGTGGCATTGGAGACATCCGTAAAAAAATTTTTACTTATTATATTTGTGATGCATAGAAACAACAGGTGACATATCCTGGACTGGCCATCAGTTAGTAATCACTGTCCTGATGCGGTTGAATGCTTCTTTATTGACTTCACATTAATGCGAAAGATACGTTGTTAGGGCAGATTTAGTGATGACAAGCAGCAGCCATATCTAATAACGATGGTCAGCAAATGCGTGAGAAGGATTACCTCAGAATTTCTTGGGTACCGAACGCAAAGGTGTTAGATACAGTTCAAAGGTCTAGGGAAGAGAGATGGCCCTGGGGTGGGGGATACTGATATTGGTAGAGTGCCAAATATTCTGGGAAACCAGTGCAGTGTGAAGGTTAAATGGTGTCTTTTTAGAATATTCCACAATGGTTTTTTTGTTGTTTTTTTAAAGAGAGGTTAGGGTATTTTTGTATGTGTACGAGATTGTGAAGCATTCGTCACTTTCTTTCCTACACGAAAATCGGTCAACCCGACCTTACGCCGAGACGACCCCCGTGTAGCAGACACATTGTCTACCGCATCCCAGGAAAAACAGCCGAGCTTTCTCGGGGCCTCTGGACCAAAATGTTTCCCGAAACAGGATGACGGGGCTCATCCACTGCAGCCCAGAGATGCTCCTTGTTCTCCAGGTGGTGGTGAGGAACCGACGCCGCAAGTACTGTTACCTTTCTTTAATGAGGCATTGAAACGTATCTTAGAATTTCTTTGGTGATGCATTAACGCCACGTAATTGTCCACAAAAACTCATAATGTCACCTTCAGAAGTCGGCAGAATTGTGCTTGGTTTTAATAAAACCAGTTAAAAAAAACACAAAGTTTTAGCAGGATAAATAAAAAATTTTTATGTCAGATTTGTAAAATGTTCACTACATTGGTTCGAGTTCTTTTTCTTCCATTCTTCTAATATAAGTTTTAATTTAGCAAAGGTGGAAGGAAACCATGCAAAACATCTAAACATTTATCTTTATTTATCAAATTCTTGCGGTTTCCGTTTTGAAGCGAATAATTCCTCTTTTTTCCCCCCTAAATTATTCGAAATCCGTCAACCGAACTTTTGTTCGCGAGAGGAAAAACCCAGATTTCCTAAACGCCGGCGCTCTTTGAAATAAGGAGGAAGAAAAGGTCTACGGAAGCGATACTACCCGGCGAGTTTGGGACAGCGAACTAACTATTCAGTCGTCAGATATGCAGTCAATAGCGTATCGTCTTCCGCATCAGGTGACAGCGGGAAGCCATTAACAGAGGATAGAAGCGCTGAGAAATATTTTCTTCTGCTAAATTCCAAACCCCCCCCCGCCCGCCGCCGCAATTAAAGTTAACGGGCTGGTTTATTTACTAGGCAAACAAACCTTTTAAATGACGTACATTTAACCATGTAACGCCACCAGTTCGTTAGTTTGATCAGAACAGGTTTTTCATTTACCTTAAACAGCGATTAATGGCGAAGAATTTTTACGGCTAAATACCAGCGGCTTCAAAAGAGGAAGGGGCCTTTGTTCATCTCTAAACGCTACTGTAGAATTCTATATTGCGCGGATGTTCCTTTAGCCACCTGTTCACCCGCAACAATCGATTAAGCATTTACGCTTAATCGATTTAGCAGTAAAAACGAAACGTGCGGTAAAACATCTATCGAACTTATTTAAACATTTCGGATGCACATGTGATTTCGATCAATAAAACGTGTTTACAATCAATATCCGCTGGAAACACACGATGTTTTTGCAGGCCTTAATGATGATGTGTCAGCTTTAGCGATTATCTTGTTCGGCTGTTCACCTCTAAGATTCTCCGTTTTGACGAGCAGTTCTCTCTTTTATTTGTATTGTTTAGACGAGGACATCGCCTCCAATTTCAAGAGCCCGCACCAGCTCTCCCGCGATATCTGCGCGCTTTCAACGAAGCTTGAGATTGAAGGAACTTTTCTCCAAATCTCGAATCCGCTCTCGCCGTTTCCCGTTGCGACTCCAAAGTAATCTCGCACTTTCACATCGTCTAAGGTTAAATGCCGACCTACGGGTTGTTTATTTCCGGTTTTTTTGTTTTTTTTTTAAAAAAAACGAAGTTTCTATCACTGTCCGTTGTACAGTAAAACGAATTTCTCTTGGTTACTGGTGTTTCCAGAAATTCGGTCTCCAATTCCTGCGAACGGCATGAACAAAGAGACCAACAAATAGCAATAGCTTCGACTTTTAAAACCCCCAGCATCCACTGCCCGAGCCGATAAATAATGGTGTCGCTCACATAAATATCCCTTCATCGAAACACCTGGGTTTCTCAACCGATCATCAGCTTCCGACCTGGCTTGGACACTGAAACGAAAAGGGTCTCCCTGGCTCTCACGGAAGACGCCGACTCTTCACAAAACCAATGAACCTTCGGTACAGGAAAGCTAGCGATTCTTCTCCAGACAAGAATCCGAGCCGCGGCCACTGTGAGCACAAAGCGATACCACGCAAGGCATTGTTTACGTCCAGACTTCTCTTTCAGAATAACAGCAGCTCTTCCCCCCCCCCAGCGGTTGGGGTTCCCCTAATTCTTTACAATGAATTATGTCCAAGCGAGTGAGATTCGTCTTTATTCTCTCGCGCGAATCTGAAAATTCTCCAGGCGTCGGAATTCATCGAGCATGAGGATAGGAAAAGGAACAGAGCTTCAAATATTTCTTTTCTATTCTTTACTTTGATAAACTTATATTTTCTGATGACGTACATTAATTTGCAATGGAGGCCCCCCCCCTTTTTTTTGCAACATAGAAAGTCCTAACGAAATGCAGCTTTTAGCCACGGCTTCTCCTTTAAAAATAAACCGTATTGAGCAAGTCTATTCGACAGACAGCATATACTGAAAACTGCGACGTCGTCTTTACTTGGCAGAGTAAAGCTGGTTTAATCGCGCTCTTCTAGCGACAGGAAATTTCGGCAAAGAAAGTCTTACTCGGGTCGACTCACACAGGCAGGAACAGTATTTTTTTCACACCCCTTATTTGTGGTTTCGGCTAAAAGATGATCGTGAAGCAGAAAAAAGAAAGAAAGAAAAAAAACAATATGATTTAGCTGCTCGAGTCTTTACTGGGAGGATCGATTGCGTATCTAAACTCTTCTCACGAAAGTTTCGTTTTTTTTTTTTAAAAAAAACGAAGTTTCTATCACTGTCCGTTGTACAGTAAAACGAATTTCTCTTGGTTACTGGTGTTTCCAGAAATTCGGTCTCCAATTCCTGCGAACGGCATGAACAAAGAGACCAACAAATAGCAATAGCTTCGACTTTTAAAACCCCCAGCATCCACTGCCCGAGCCGATAAATAATGGTGTCGCTCACATAAATATCCCTTCATCGAAACACCTGGGTTTCTCAACCGATCATCAGCTTCCGACCTGGCTTGGACACTGAAACGAAAAGGGTCTCCCTGGCTCTCACGGAAGACGCCGACTCTTCACAAAACCAATGAACCTTCGGTACAGGAAAGCTAGCGATTCTTCTCCAGACAAGAATCCGAGCCGCGGCCACTGTGAGCACAAAGCGATACCACGCAAGGCATTGTTTACGTCCAGACTTCTCTTTCAGAATAACAGCAGCTCTTCCCCCCCCCCAGCGGTTGGGGTTCCCCTAATTCTTTACAATGAATTATGTCCAAGCGAGTGAGATTCGTCTTTATTCTCTCGCGCGAATCTGAAAATTCTCCAGGCGTCGGAATTCATCGAGCATGAGGATAGGAAAAGGAACAGAGCTTCAAATATTTCTTTTCTATTCTTTACTTTGATAAACTTATATTTTCTGATGACGTACATTAATTTGCAATGGAGGCCCCCCCCCTTTTTTTTGCAACATAGAAAGTCCTAACGAAATGCAGCTTTTAGCCACGGCTTCTCCTTTAAAAATAAACCGTATTGAGCAAGTCTATTCGACAGACAGCATATACTGAAAACTGCGACGTCGTCTTTACTTGGCAGAGTAAAGCTGGTTTAATCGCGCTCTTCTAGCGACAGGAAATTTCGGCAAAGAAAGTCTTACTCGGGTCGACTCACACAGGCAGGAACAGTATTTTTTTCACACCCCTTATTTGTGGTTTCGGCTAAAAGATGATCGTGAAGCAGAAAAAAGAAAGAAAGAAAAAAAACAATATGATTTAGCTGCTCGAGTCTTTACTGGGAGGATCGATTGCGTATCTAAACTCTTCTCACGAAAGTTTCGTTTTTTTTTTTTAAATTCCGTTTATCAAAAAGAGTTCTTCTGTAAGTCAGGCTTCATCCGCATCTCCACCAACACAGACTGGTGCTCGATGGTTCCGAAAGGACGAAGACACGTTCTCTTGCAAAAGGATTCATTGACTTTGACTGTTAGTGCAATTTTTGGTGTCTAATGTTCTGTTGAGTTTGTGGCAGGTCTGGTTTTCTTTTTGTGTGTTCTTTCAGGGATGTACTATCTCTATTCCGATCAATTCTGACTCGGCATCTGTAGCTTAAGATCTATTTACATATGGTTTAGGCTGAGCTTGTAGAAGATCGGAACCCAGCCCTTTGGTCTGTTGCTTAGATTTTGTCTAAGAACGTTGTATAGAACGGACTATGGCAGTAGGAGATCATTTCGTAAACCACTGGTCACAGTCACTAAAGCAAGAAGATGCCTTAGATGTGGTAAGGAGCGCAGACCTTGGACTAAATAGAACAGTGAAGAATCACTCAACCCCCTCTTTTGTGATTCCAACTGTCCAGACCTTTTGTGGTGGAATTACGATGAGGGGCATGTTCTGCTGGCATATCCTAAGTGCCTTGGTCTCTTAAGAAGCAGAATGAACGCCAAAAGCTTACTTCAGCATCAGTTCCAATCATGTGCATCCAGCGATGTTTTGAGTGTACTCTACTTTCAACACGACACTGCTCACATCCACTATGCCCCCCCCAACGATCGTAAGTTCAAGCATCACTCAGGGCTGGCACATTCCCCGGATCTCAATCCAGTTGAGCGTCCGTGAAATGAACATGAAAGATTCAATTGCCACCACGATCCTTTGTCTATCTCGCTCTATATTTTGAGTACAGTATTAATGAGTGAATGGGGAACTATCCCTCAGGACATCTTCCAGCATCTTGTAGATTCTGTGCCACGTCGTGTTACGGCTGTTATTCGGATAGAAGGTAACCCAACCCATTATTAGATAGAGGTTTTAAAATATTTGGCCAGCCAATCATTGTGTGAGTGTGAGTGAGTGTGTGTGTGTGCGCCACTATATTCTATTACAAATCTGTCCTGGATGACGCGTCACATTAGCCGTCATCAATCTGTCATCTCTGAACTTTCCAGTCTCTATGGGCTACCATTGTGTTCGCCTCTCTCTTCTATTGTAGATCTGCCACGGACAATGGGTTTTCAATGTGTATCTGTCCGGACGGTTGCTCGCTCACTCCAGCTCGGTTTGTACGAGAAGGCGGAGAGTCGTCTCGGTTCACCTATTACGCCACAGTCAACTTCTTTTAATTATTTATTGAATTTTTTGCCATCAAGTGTCGCAAACAGTCTAATCTGTTTACTGATATATCACTTGGTATTATTAATTAATTACATTTTAAAATTTGCTTAGCACTCTGCACTCTTAAAGCGCTATTAATATTTAAAAGCATTTAAATTTGATTTTAATTCTCGTTAGAAAAAATTCCTAGCTTATACGTGATTATCTTCACAGTGTATTATTACCTCTCAGGTGCGTTAATCGCAGCCACTCTGCGTACGTACAATGGTATTATTGTTGGTTTGAAATATTTTTTTTTAAAATCTACTTTCAAAAAATCAATTATTTTGTATATCGAAGCTCGGTATTGAAGTTATCAATATCATTTATGTTGGACGTTTGCTTCCTCTCTAATCAAGCGTTCTACGCCCACCTGAAAATACCCGTACGGCTGCTCCAGTTGCCGGTGAAAAGAACGCCTGACCTACATCGGTAAGTAGATTGAGGCCAACAACAATTCTTTCGTTGCTAAGTATCGATCTGGTAAACTCACAGCGAAAGTTAGTAGCTAACCAATCCATATTTCAAGTTCTTCGCGCTAGTTATTGTAATGCTGCCCGCAACCATACATTAGATTACACGGTAAGAATCTACGAGTGGATTTCTGGCCAAACTTTGAGGGCAACACGCATCCTCCCCCTCTCTCTCTCTTTCCCTCTCTCCATTTTTCTCTCTCTCTCTATCTCTTTTCATCTCTCTCTCTCTTTCCATCTCCATCTCTTTCCATCTCTCCATCTCTCTCCAATTTTCTCTCTCTCTTTCCATCTCTCCATCTCTCTCTTTTCATCTCTCTCTCTCTCCATTTTTCTCTCTCTCTTTCCATCTCTCCATCTCTCTCTTTTCATCTCTCGCTCTCTCCATCTCTCTCTCTTTTCATCTCTCTCTCTCTCTCTCTGTCCATCTCTCCATCTCTCTCCATCTCTCTCTCTCATTACTGCTAAACCCAAAATTAAAAAAAAAAAAAATGTTTTAAAAACCGACTTCTGAAATAGTAAGGATAAAATAACAATACGGTTTTTTAGAAAATTTAACTAAAATATTCTTTCTCAAGATTTTCTTTTTCTTTACAAAAAGAAGAGTTGAAATTACGCTAAATATGTACTATATATTTTCCGAAAACACAACTGAAGCTAAAGCGATTTGAAATGTATCTTAATATTTTTAATTAAGTTCATGTGCTATTTTATAAAATGATCCTGTATTAAAGCTTTTGAATCATTGTCATTATATTTTCTGTTCTGTATTATCATGAATTAAGAAGTCGAAATACTGTTTATAGTTTCTTATCAGTCTGTATGTATCCTCTTTCTTTAGAAAATCATTTTTAATTACAGATATAAATGATCTGCGTAAAATATTTAAAAAATGGAATAAAATCCATGTTATTTCATATTTTATCCACTTTGCAACTTTATATCTTTCATCATTTCCCTGTAAGAAATCCTAGTAGAATTAACATCATGTTTATTTAAATAGGCAAACTCAAGTAGGTTACGTACGGACACCCGATCGTTCATTTATAAATAAATGGGAAAAGAAGGTGCATAATTAACTTTTTCACAGAGAGAGATAGAATATAGTGATTTGAGGTATTTTTTGTTTTTTAAATTTGAGATTGCGTGGATTTTAAAAATGTACACATACATGTGTGTGTGTGTGTGTGTGTGAGATATTTCGAGTGGGATAACGAGCGAAAACCAAGTGACAGAACACCTGTTGATGTTGTTGTGTTTTTCACCTCCGGAATGCAGCCGACCTAACAAGCTGGGTCGCTGATCAGCTGACCCTGACCCTGTGCGGACCTGGACGGATGTCGTTTAGCGCAAGACGCCGCCTGTTGGCTAATGATCGCCCCTTCCTTCCTCTACGGATGAGCTGTAGGCGTTCTGTCCCGCCGAACTGCGCACGTAACAACGGCAATGATAATAGATTTTTATCTTAGGCTGAACGGCATATATCGCCCCTACTAAGCGGCGTAGCTGTCAGTTCTCTAGCAGCGTTGTCGAGTTCAAATTCCGGTCAACAGAACAGGTTTAGTAAACACTGGAAAGAGAAAAAAAAAAGGTCTTCTTCTCTATCGATTTACTGTGTGCTAACCTTATGTGTTATCTTCTCTGATTAGCGAGCCATTGAAATTCTTATATGGCGGACCACCGGCAGGCGCGGAGGAGGAGTTAGCGATAATACACGCCCCCCCCCCCATATCTCTCTCTTTCCATCTATCTCTCTCTCTCATCTCACTCCATCTCCATCTCTGTCTCTCTTTCCATCTCTCTCTCTCTCCCACTAGAATTCAGCACGATGGGGCTTATTCACGAAACGTAATCTTATCCTGTTGTAAAAGTTTACAGCTGTCATGTACTCAAATATAAATACCTAAAGCGGATGGCCAGAGTTTAACTAATGGTTTATTTAAAAATTACGTAAATTTATAGTGTCCGTCATCCTGTAGATATATTCTGTTGTAGATCGTGTGCGCGTGTAAAAATGACTAGAGCCTTTAATAACCCTAGATTTGAAGGGCTAGCCTTGCGGCAGTATTAGGGTGACGTGTGGGTCGTTACGTCACCGTGAAGAGCTCTTCGCCGCCAATCACAATCAGCTGTACATTTATTTTAATCGTTTCTGTTTTTTTACCCGTGTTTAATGTATCAAAGATGACTAGGGCAAAATGAGAGGGCTAAAAGCTATGCCAGGTGAGATAGCCCAAACTCCTTCACCTGTACCTTTCCACCATACAGGTGACGTCTGCGAAATAGCGAGAAATGATCATTCGCCCCCCCCATCCAGTCAATCTCGATTATGATGGTAATTGAACATCGCTTAACCCTTTCCCGGAATAGAGCGCAAATTATCATCATCCGCGTCTTGTAGGTGGCCTGCAACGCCGACAAACGGAAGCCCGGTAGCTAGCGACCAATTGATTAATTTCCAAATGGGCCTGAACCTCGCGGCAGCGAGATGGAGCCTGTACGAGAAAAACTCCACAAAGCAGAAGTCGGACAGAAGATGTATTGTTCGCACTCTGGCATTGTCCTACGTTCCATCTTCCGAGAACTGCACAAACGCCGAGTAATTCATAACCGGAATACCAGCTGTTATTTCTGGGGTTCTCCGGTTTCAGGTAGGTGAGAAAGCCGAGTGCCCGGGGAAAGCCAGCCAGCTGGAGGAAGAGCAAGAAGAAACCATTCTAGGGCTCCGACGGGTCCGCCGAAGCGGCATTCCGGCGGGCTAACCACTGGACTACCGCGCCCTCCAAACCATACCGTCCGTAATCAATAACCGCGAGATTCTCGTTTTGTTGTCCTTGAGGCACTTCTCAGCAACTGCGCGTTGTACGTTTCGTCACTTCCGCTTTCTTTCCAAAAGACCAAGAACAGGTAGCCGTAGTTAAAGTCCAATTCGGCGATGTTATGGCTGGGTGGCTGTTTACTGGACGGGTAAAAAGAACTGACAAGGATATAAAATCTCGCTGTAAATCTCTTCTGCTGCTGATAGACGGGTTACTTTTTTTTGCATTTCTCTCTTATTTATTGACGAGGCTCGTGCGGGTTTATTTTTACTGTTCGTGCGAGAGAGAAGAGAGAGAGAGAGAGAGGATGGAAAGATGGAGAGAGAGAGAGAGAGAGAGAGAGAGAGAGAGAGAAGAGAGAGAGAGAGAGAGAGAGATGGAAAGAGAGAGAGAGAGAGAGATGGAAAGAGAGAGCGAGAGAGAGAGAAAGAGAGGAGAGAGAGAGAGATGGAGAGAGAGAGAGAGAGAGAGAGAGAGAGAGAGAGAGAGAGAGAGAGAGAAGGGGGTCGCGTTAAAATGAGGAATCATCGAGAAACATGTCGCTCGCAGATGCCGCTTTATTACTTACCTGAGAGGTACCAGAAGTGGGATCAAAGGCGCTGTTGGTATGGTTATCGTTAGAGAACGAGCGACTTTAGCTGGGAATAGCTGACTACTCTTCTGACATCGGAAAGTAATATTTTTTTTTTCTTTCGAGAAAGAAGCCAGATATCTGGTTTATTCATATTCCTCAAGTGTCCCATAACCCGTAGTTTGTCTGGGCACCTCGGGAGGTGTGACTAAGGCATTTTACAACCTGGCGGAGCCCATCCATCTCCAGGTTGAGAGTCAAGGTGAATGTCAGCCGTCTAGGACGTACATCTGGTTGGATCCCCGTCAACACAAACTTCCGATCCCACCGGGATCAAACCCACAACACAAGGATTCACGCGTGAACTCGCTAGCCAATTCCACACGACACCAATTATTCGTATTATCATCGGCAAAATTCTTTTTTCTATATTAAAAAAAAAAGAAAGTTTTAAGCGCAGTAACAGATATCAAAGTGTTTTGTTTTCTTTTTAAGTTGCTTTTTAAATTTAGGTAACAACAGCGTTTGCAGCCATGACAACGACGTCAAACAGAACAGGAGCTTTGACTAATTCTCTGTTCTTGCCTGCAGTCGCATTGTATAGGGATGTGCGCCATCAGCAGCCGGCTTCTCTCCGGTACAAAATCTAGAACACAGAGACTAACGAGAGAAACAAATATCTGAGATCTTGGGAGGTAACTGGAGATAGCTTTCTTCTTTCTCTCATTCATAAATGGCTTTGGTAATGTTCCTACAAACAATATTGAACTACGAGTCTTTCATCTATTTTATCAGATGAAAACAGCAAGCCTTATTACAGATGAAGGACACGCACGCACACTTCTCTCCGTATTCCTTTCAATCTCTTAGTCAGTTATGATTAGATTCAGGGCTAGCAAATAGAAAATATCTTGCTTTGAGCAAAGTTTAAAATGTATTTTTTACTTTTTAAAAAAAATGTTTTTGGTTCATACAAGAAACATTAAAAAAAGCCAATGTTCAAATGATTGTCAAAACTATTAACTAGCAATCGTTAATATTCATAAATACACGCAGAAATATTCTGCGAAACCAAAACCAAGTAAACTTGTATACATTTCCAATTAGAAAAGATGCTAAACCTCAGATAAGATTGAGTTAACTCTCATATTACGTTTCGTATCCATTTAACCCAGCTGCCTAGCATCTCTAAAAATTCCTTTTTACTCTCAGTTTTTAAAAATGATTTTTGCTAATTTTGGGTGATAAAATATCAGCAAAAAATTGGAACCATACTTTTTTCACGACACATTTTGTACACGTGCGTCATGTTGCGGGTCACGCTGACCTTGAGCATGCGCGCGCGTGTGAATGTGCTTTGTTTATGGAAAATGAGCTTTTTCGGTTAGTTTTGGTTTTTGCACTTTTTCATTTAATTAACTGTAATTGTTTCTGGTTGTGCGAGCTTATTGGTGTCGTGTTTTCCTTGATTTTACCGTAGCAGTAGGTTTAAGGTAAAATATGTAGTCGCAGGCGCTTTCCAGCTGCACAAGTTTTAGCAGAGATGTAGAGAAGGTACCGGAAGTTGGGAATATCATTGGTGATGACCCTGACTTCCGCGATTCATCTGAGGATCTGGATAACGTATCGACCCAGAGCGGAAATGAAATCTTGAGATGGAGAAATACAGTGGGAAACATCTCCACGACCAAGTCAAGGCACCCTGTCAGATTCAGATGTTATCCAAATGGTTCCAAGGCCTACTCGATACGCTGTACCACCTATGCATGACATACAATGGTCATCCAATCTTTTCTTCATTCCACCGGCAATTACGAGGGCCATTCTGGAAATGACCATCTTGGAAGTATAGAATGACATCGCCCACGTGTACATGCAAGTTGATTTCGGATCACGTTTGTTGGCAGGTGTTTACAGGTCCTACTGCTATCCTTTTGATTGCTGTAATGGCCGAGCTGTATTTCCTGCCACCATGTCTCTCGAAGCATTCCACAAGTTTGCTCAGCTGATTAGATGACAATCGTGAGACCAGGATCAGCCACGTAAACGGGGAAAACTAGCCGCCATTCGAGATGTGTCGAATGGGTTGAGATTTTGTGCCTGCTGTTCAACCGAGGGCCATGTGTTACTGTGGACGAACATTTGGTGCTCTTCAGGGGGCGCTGTCCCTTTAGGTATATGTCTAAGCCAGCGAAGTTGTGGGAGGCCTGCAACGTCAGATCCAGCTACGCATGGAATCCGCAGATTGTACACTGGGAAACTTCTTGGCGAGGCCCCGGAACGTAATCAGGAGATGCCCCTGGTACTGAATATGCTACAGCGATCGCGAGGCCGTAACCTTTTCGCATCCTATCGGCTTGAGGATGATCTTTAAAAGAAACTCACAATGTTGGAGACGATATAAAGAAATGAGCCGGAGCTCCCGGTTGATGTTCTAGAAATGAAAGATCGCCAAATTCATCATTAATATTTACGTTCACGCCCACAGCAACCGTCGTTTATCTGGCAAAATGGAACAGATGTCCTCGTCATGAACACGTCCCATAAGGCAGCGGCAATGAGCGGAGGAAACTGATGGAATACACACTTCATCGTTAACTACACCACCACGACGGGAGGTAAACTATTGGCCGTCTACACCTGCCAATGTCGTTCTAAAACAAAGTGGATGCGTCACTACAACAAACTTTTCCAATGCAGTCTTTTTTTGTGGATGCTGGGAAAGGTCCTAGCTGAATCCCCCCCCCCGTGAAAACCATATCTGGGGTGCCTAGAGGACTTTCAGCGATGGATATGATGCAGAATGTTCGGGGAAAGATGAATGGAGATGTACCAACAGCAAGTGGACGAACGAGATAAATGCTGCTCTTGCCCACCCAGCAATGAGAAGATGGACATCACCTGTGTGAGGTGCACAACACAGCTTTACACTCTGCCAGTCCTGTGGTGTGATATCTAGCGGGTGATCTACTTAACCCTTGCCACGCCGAGATTTTCTATTTTTTTTCATTTTATTGTTGACTGGAAGATTTTTGTTTTTGGTTGTAAACATCTACCAACTTAATGTTTTTGACTTTGCGTTCGAGCAATTTCTTTTACCACGTATTAAAACTTTTTATTAAATAAATGAATCCACCTGTACTATACCTGCCATTAAGGGCATTAACTGCTACTTCTTTTGTCTTAAGCACTAAAAATGCATGCAAATGTTTCGAGTCATTGACCCAAAAAAGCGACGAACGTATATAAAGAGGATTGAGATGAGGCTGTGTTTAAGACGGATCACCTGAAAAAAGATGCGTGTTACGTATGCCAGAGATGTTCTTGTCGTTGCTAACGAGGAAAGTATGTCAGCTTTGATCCTGTCGCCTAAGAGACACCGCTTACTGTACGCATAGCTACAATACCTATCTGCACAGATGAAGATGTGCTGACTTCCCCAATAAGTTTAGCCAGTAATACTGGCAGCTATTCAGGTAGTTCTACAATCCCCTCCATAAGCAACATGAAGATCGGCTTACCAACCCTGACCTCCGACCAAGAACTTCTTTCACTGACAGACCTTTCCCCCCAGCAAAATGGACAGCCCAGATGAGTGTGGCCTCTATGTTGACAACCATACGATTCCAAATTTACACGTTATTTCAAACGCCGTCGATCCGTTACGGTGAACTGACTTGTTCTCACCCCTCCCAGATGATTCTCGCAGAAACCGTTTCTTTCCTCGCCTTGATGTTCAGATCTAACTAGGAAAAATTGGAAGGCTATGCAAAACAACATCACGCTTGAATGACGCCATCTACTCTTTAACTGTGCTAAAAGGACAATCACACGTGACTTTTAGTATCATCAGGAAAGATTTTTGGTTTGTTTTTTTCTTCCTCAAGCGTCAACTTATGGCTTCGATGTGCTTAATCTTTGTCGTCCGGTTGTTTAGAGTTCACAGTTTACACCGATGTTAGTTTGTTTGTGGAAACACCGAAGCCAGAACTCTCCTTCGTGGGTCTCGTTTCCTGGGCCTCACGATCTCATTGTAGGCCAGAAATGATTGCGTCACCGTCGTCTCTAAGCAAAATACTAAGTGTTGTTTGCTACATTAAAAAAATAATTAAATGGGCATTTAAATATAATAAAGCCAGTTCACTGTGGTTTTTATACTTTCATTTCTTGTGGAGGTGCAGCCAAAGAGTAATAAAGCTGTACACCAATAAATAAGCAAAGGAATATTAGTTTAACAAACGAAAGGCATAGTAATAACTCAGAGGAACTTACACTTAACCAAAATGATCACGATCACCTTTGTTGTTGCATAATTCTGGCAACCCGCTGTAATTTCTATCCAGGTTCTCTTCGAGAGATCTCGCTGCTCAGGGTGACTCCTTTACTAGCCTCGTTATTAGTTGATTAAAAATCTATTCTTTTAATGCACCATCCGTACTGATCGATTGATTCTGGCGTTTAGCTGCAGCTTTATGACAGCCCGTCAAGTTTCGAGATGCCGTAGTGCAATGTGATAGCAAAATAATATCAGGTAGTGGATTATAAAAGTAGTTTTTCTGGGCAGGAAGGGATCAGGCAAGGTGCTCTCTCTGTAAGTGGTTTTTAAGAACTCCATGGTAGATTTCTTAGTATATTTCGCTTTGAGGGCCCCTTTTTTAAAATGAGATTACAATTTATTTTTTGGGGTTGGTTTCCAGAATGTGATAGCAAAATAATATCAGGTAGTGGATTATAAAAGTAGTTTTTCTGGGCAGGAAGGGATCAGGCAAGGTGCTCTCTCTGTGAGTGGTTTTTAAGAACTCCATGGTAGATTTCTTAGTATATTTCGCTTTGAGGGCCCCTTTTTTAAAATGAGATTACAATTTATTTTTTGGGGGTTGGTTTCCAGTTTAAGTTTTTCGTGAAAGAAAGAACGCAGTTTATAATTAACTAACGTCCTAATTTAATAATTAGTTTAATTCAATAAAATTGATTTATAATTTCATCATGATTATGGCATTGCGTTATTATTTTTTAACTCTTCCCGGTTTCAAGCCAATGAAGAATCCGCGAAGTTACACGAGATTCGGATGCTGAATTAAATTTCTCAGGATGTTTCGCTTTCAAATGACCCGAGTTTACATTTTTGCCATCTGTTTAACCATCACAGTGTGTGACTTCCTTTCTTTTAGAACTATCTACACGATCCCTATCACATTAGTGTGTGTGTTTTTTAAAATTACATTACAGTATTTTAAACTAGAAATTCAACTGATAGAACATGTCGTTGCCTTACAGCTCCAGTATCGACGTCAATTAGCGATAACCTCGCGTCGAATTAAAGAGACGAGACTAAAATAAGCCAACAACGACAATACGTCTCTCGCTGTTGTTCTGAAAGTTGCGGATTCCCGTTACTTACTGGGAAGTTTAAACTTCTAAAGCAAATAAGATCCGGAATTAGGCATCTCACTTAGGCGAGAGCGCCAGTGCTCGTGTCTTTGAGAAAGCGCAATTAATCCAGTCAAATTACATAACCCTGACCGTGTCTCACTTCCGTTGTTGTTTGTGAGCCCGTATAGACTGTATAATGTACGGTGGGCGCGAGAGACAAAAGAGATTTGTTTTCGCGTACATTACAAGGAATTGTTCAGAAAGTAAAAGTGATCTACAAAAGTAAGAACGGAAATCGGCCGGCCGGGATCCGGGGATGACAATAGCAGCGCGTCGAGAAACTTGTTCGCTGTAGCAGACTTCGCGGCAACATCAGGCAAAGTGGTGTTTTTTTTTTGTTTTGTTTTGTTTTTCATGTACTTAAGTAACGTCTTCGGTTTTCATCGTAGTTACAAAGGTGGGTATTAGAACGGATGGCCTTTGGGAGGATACGAAGTTTAAACCATCTGTTCAACAAGTCGTGGTAATTTGGGAAACAACGCGCGGTGTTTGCCCAGAGCGGCTGACATCTCCAATGTCTATGCATTTAGTAAAAAGAATAAACTGCTGTAAATATCTCCAGTGTCTCAAAACCAATTGGATTTTTTCAGTTATTTGCTCTCTCTCTCTCTCCCCCTCTTTATCCATCTCTCTCTCTCCCTCTTCTCCATCTCTCTCTCTCTCTCCCCTCCCTCTCCATATCTCTCTCTCTCCCCTCCCTCTCTATCTCTCTCCCTCTTCTCCATATCTCTCTCTCTCCTCCTCCCTCTCCATCCCTCTCTCTCCTCCGTCCCTCTCTTCCATGTACCCTTGTTGTGGCTTCGTCTGGCTGAGCATCTTTTCCGTTGTCTGTTCCAGCCTAGTAGTTTTCAGGATTTCAGATTTAATTATTATTACTATTGAGATAAAAACTCAAAGAGGCAAGAAGCCTCAAAACTTATATCGACCACTTTTTCCAAGAAATGATCGTTAATCTACTCTTAAAGATCTTGTTGTTGTCTTTGATTTGATAAAGCAATTCCAGCTGCGATGACGCGATAACTAGAGCACTGTTTTCAAATGTCTCCGTTTTGAAGATGCTTTAGAATTCTAAACTTGTGCCCACTAGTTGCATATGATTTACATCTAAACTTTTATTTAAATGAGGATAAACCAAACTGGGCAATCGAAGTACCTCTGGTCCTTCTTCAAAAATCCGGTTGCGGATGATGTCAATCATTGTAAATCGCTGTTAAATCTTCTCTAATCTCTTTAATCCTTTACATAATATGGGCTCCATGCCTGAACTGCATACGCAAAAAGAGGTTCTATATATATGATTTATCTTACCTAAATGCCAGTTGGCTTTCAGACACGTGCTCTCACTGTTCGTGACTTTGCTAACTGCTACTATTGCATCACTATCCAATGTATACTGGCGAATAACATCAACTTTACCAAAGACATGTTCACTTAAACTTTATATTTTTCTATTTGCGCGCCCAGTCTGCTGAACGATCGAAATCAGCCTGCATCTTTCTATCATCACTTATGTTATTGACCTTACATAAACTCTCCCCTCATTCGAAAATTTCATAAGGTAGTTAGAGATTCTAATGTTAATATTATCGATAGGTATAAAAAGAAATAAATTCGAGAACCAAATCCTTAGATACCATAATGGTGACTTGAAGTTCAGGGTACAACCTAAATGACGACACTAATATTTTGACATTTTGTGTGAGTAGCCGACCTCTTTAAATAGGGAATCCAGGCAGGCGAGTATTGAGCCCACGAGCTGCTTCTTGGACATTCTTAACTACATTCGTCCATAAATTACCCTTGCTAGTTTCCTCGAAGGACCGATCCTATCAAACCACGCAGACGTGGTCCAATCGACGAGAAATTCACCCTCGTTGACACTCGATCGGCCGTCTGATCTCCAGGACCACGCAAAAGTCTCCCACCCGATCCTTTCAAAGGCGAAGTCACTGGAATAAATGCGATTGCCGCCTAAATATGCGACGGCATCCGGAACCGATAATTTAATTCTTCAGAGAGCATTTTTTTGTTTTTTGCTGTTTTTTTACGGCTATTGCTGTAGAAAATGGCAAAGGCAGAAAGCGTTCAAAGGAGCTGCTGGTGTGGGCGTGGTCGGTATGGCTGAAGTCTTCCAACAGCGCCGTGAAGAACCTCGCCAGCCACGGAAAGCGTGAATACGTCTTTAAACCAGCATCCGGCAAGTGCTGAAACACTGCGCATTATTCATCCTGGCTGTGCTTAGCCGAGAGGACTTCAGGAGATACCGAAACGTTAAATCAAATCCGTTCGAACCCACCCCAGAATCTTCGAGAATATGAGATTGCGATGCGTTCATCGCGCTGGTAACAGCTCAAGCGACACCTGTCTGCTGTTCCACAGTCTCGCCCTGTCTCGGCCCTAGCTAGTAACGATCGTGTGTCAGAGAATCGCATCACGGGCTGCTCCGCTGCGTTCCTCGTCTTTTTTCTTCCTTTTCGTCCATTAGGAGCCGCCAGCAGCTGTTGTCACCTGCACGACTTGTCTCGCCCGTGGAGCTGTTCCGACTGGTGCATCTAAAAAAAAGAAAAACAACAACAACAACCCGGACGAATCACGAAAGGAATTTCAAAGTGTAATGGTCTGAGAGAGTAGCCGAAAATCGAGCACGTGTTTCTCGAACCCTAAACAGAACTTTCTCTATAAGTATGCACCTAAAACGCAATTAGAAAACGACTGGCTAATACACAGCGTGCGATCAGTGCAATGTACAGTGTTAACCGAACGAAATACATGTGAAATTTAGCAGAAGGAAAAACTATTCACGTGTCTCTTTGACTTCCAAACGGCTGCTGTTCCGACAGATTGTAGGATGGCTGTTTACCTCAGCAACCATCGCCGTGTTGGGAGCTTCCACGTTAGTTCCACGATCGCTGCTGATTTCTGTAAAGTCTTTCGCGCTCGTAACTACATCTCAAAACGTCCGGACGGGGGCGAGGAGGTCAGTCATTTTGCGTGTTCTATCCTGTTTCTGAGTCAAATCCGCGAGGTCGCCTTTAGACCTAACTGTTCGACCTCAGAAAGTACGGTTTGTCCGCGGCCGGGCCAAGCGGGGATCAGGGCTAAAGGACGGAACCGGCCTAAACTTTCTCTTTTTAACCGCCATCTTCGGTAGTGACGGGAGGAGAGGCAACACGCAGAGGTCGGCCGGCGTCTCGTGGTCCGACAGGTTGTAGTCGACTCGCCATCAGCGCCTTAGAGAGAAAATAAATCTACCCTGATTTTCGATCGTGGATGGTTTAACGGTCGTAAGGATTTAAATTTCCCTTTCCAGCTAGCAGTAGACGGCACAATTTTTGTTGTTGTTGTTGTTGTTTAAATTTGAGCGGATTTAGATTTCTAATCCGGTAGGGTTCAGCTGCAGCTGCTCCAGGTCGACGAGGTCGCCAGCCTCGCTTTCATACAACTGTAAGGTCAAAACACGCAGTACTCTAAGCAAAACGGCCGCAATGGTTTTATAAGATTTTCTGCCTGGTCACGTGCCTAACACCTCCCAACCCCCAACTCTGTTCGATGAAGGAAAAAAAAAGCTTTCCGCAATTAGCAGGTTTCCGCCGAAAAGCCACAACTTTCAGGAACAGAAGTTTGGCTGTTGGGGGGGGGGGGGAGAGGTGAATTCACATGTATGAAGTTCCCTTAACGGAAGTCTCTTTATTAACTATAAGCTATCTGTAAAAGTTGACGATCAAAATTGTGAGGCCAAAACATTTTTTTGTTCATGACGACGACGCTATCCTAGGGTAGGTGAGAAAACCAATAGATCATACAATAGAAAATAAATAATTCATTGCGACGTTCTTCTTACTTCAGGAGTTCTGCATAATTATTTGACCAAGCAGATTATTTTTTATGAATGCTAAATCGAGTGTATGCCGGAAGGGGTTACGTTATGTATTTATATGGCTTATATCGCGCATTAGCATAAATAGTAATAGGCCACATTGTTGGCAGCTGTGATTTTGCTGCTTTGTTCAGCAAATTGAAAATGGCGCCTAAAATCGAGATTTCATATGGAACGGGTTCATCACCGATTATTTCCCTTCATAAAGCTGGCTACTTCCGGTGGGAAAACGTGGAGGAAGTTACACGGGATGGTGTGTGAACAACCATTTATGATTTAAAGTCGAAAGGCTCATCCGTGAACTTACAAAAAAGAAGAACCGCGGAACGTGGAACTGACTCCAGTGTCCGAGCCAAAGTCTTTTCTTGAACCCAGTTAACTGCTGATCAAAATTCTTCTGCAACTGTTAGCATCTCAACTTCTGCCACCAAAAGATGGATGGATTGCTAGGCTGAGTAACAGGTAGAAATCTCTTGTTTAAATGTAGCAACAAGAAAAAGGGGGGTTACCTGACTGGGCTTAACAACGTCAGAACTACACTTCGGAGAGATGGTGCAGTGCATAGTGGGTGGTTCAGAGGGGGTTTGAAATATCTGGTTCTAGGAGAACGACATTATGTAAGAAAAAAGGTGCAAGGAGACCAGGGTATGGCCCTGCGTTTAAGCATAGTAGCGGAATACGAAAGTATGGGGTTCAGTTGCTGGATATGAGGCTGATAATTTGATAGAACATGATGGGGTTACTCACAGAAAATGGCCATTACGATATTTTTCACGCCATGGAATTACTTCTGGACGCTGTTTAATAGATAATGGATTTATACTGCAACAATAAAGTAATACTAATCACGCTGCAAATGCGCAATCCCCACCCCACTCAATCAATCTTCGGCTCTAAACCCTAAAGAAGCTGCGAGAGGTTAACTGGATCGAAGGGTTAAGGAAAAAAGATCCAGTCAGTGTCAGTCATCCATAGAAGTACTTGTGTGAAAAATGGGAATTACTTACAACGCAGTATTTGAAAGAATTACCGAAAACAGAATAGCCGAAATATGTGCAGCAGCCATCCGCATTAACAGTGGCAAACTATTTCTTTTCTTTTAAAATAAAATCTCGAAGCGAATAAAGAACGTTACAATTTATTCTTTACATGTTTTGATACAATACCTATCTGATTCCTCATCCTTTTTCAATGATGCACTTCAATTAAGAAATAAGCATTGGAAAGGTAGATGAGTGTTTTCGTCTAGCGGGCGCATAATTTTGAACGCCAGTGTATATTAACCTAAAACTAGGCATCTCCTCGAACTTCTGCAGGAGACCGACTGATCTTACTGTCGACCATCCAGCGCGGTTAACTAATTTAATTTTTATATTTCTCTAATACCTATTAGCAGATGAAATGCAGTTTGCGTCTAAGAGTTTTGTTATTAACAACTAACTGTAAGTTTTTCTGATACTGGATTTTAAAAGTATTTCCTTACACACTGTTTTCTCTATTCGCCATTTAAATAGCTTTACGTTCTTTGAGTGTTAAAATCTATTTCTTTCTATCCGACTGACTTTTTTTTTAAAAAAAATTATTTAATGCAAAATTATTAAAAGTGTATTCGATTTATTTAAAAAAAAAATTCTAATACGTTCACTTTGCAGTTTTAGAAGCGTGTCCATACTGGCTGAAGGTTGAGGTTTGAAGAATGCATCAAGAGACTTCTGGACAGCTTTCTTTTTTCTCTCTCTTCTGATATGGTTCCTATAACAGCATGTGGCGTCTTCCATTATGCAGCTACACTTAATACTACGCTCCGTGTCTGGATCGTCATCCTTGAAGGTAGTCATGGCTTTTTGATGTGGCTGAATGCCTCTGCAAGCCTCTTCATAGTCAACTGGTTTGATGGTGTGTTGATGCCTTTTTCTTCCATAGTAGCCCTTTCTCGAATGAGCTCTAGCAGGTCCTCGGTTGTAAGTTATTTGGTATGAGATAATAACATTTCCGCCACATTTGATGTTGCAAAGGGCCTCTTGTTAGACATTTTGAGGGATGAAATAAATTACGAAAGATAAAAGATGTAGAAACACTTCACAGCAACAGCACTAAATTAAGACAGACTGACAATTGCGCGTCTTGTTGGTATTTTAGTAAGACAACCAGCTTTGTAGTTATTTGATTTTTGTAACGAGCAAAATTTTGATTTTAAAAAAGTATATTTCGTTATAGCGGAAATTCGTAAATAGAGGGATAGCTGTATTTCGTTTTATTCTTACATCACCCATGTACATCGTTTACATCTAAAACAATTTCCCGGTCAACTTTATTTATGTAATTGTTTTACAAGTTCATAATCGCTTCTCTTTTTAAAGGCTAATATGTCTCTAGATGTGTTTCGCTAACTTTCAGAGACCCCGCCATGTCACCAGCGCCGGAGAGTCCGCGTGGTTCACACACCAGGTGTGTTAGGTCGGTCGGTGTCACTTCGCGATCAGTCCATCAACCGAAGTTGGTAACCGAACGCACTCGTGGCGCAGGCACCGGAGAATAACCGCGTTAATGACGATCACTTCGAGAGAGTTGCGGCCAAGTCGTCGGCTTTCGTAGCGGTGGATTGTCGAACTGTTTTCCTAGATATTATGGAAAACTCATTGTTTCATTTTCTGCGTTTCCCAGTTTTAGCCTAAATACTTCAGCTTAAAACATGGCTAATATATCTACACTACTCTCCCGGGTATTTACGACAACAGATTATTGCTTGACGTCCGCCTCCGACTAGCGACACGGCACGACACTAGAGCTGGTATTATCCGGCGGTTACGGCCGCCTCTATACATACAGGCTACAGCAGTCTGTAACCGTTCAGCTGGACAGCAACAGTCCTGCCGTCAGCAAATCATAAACTAAAGCACGAAACAGTTGAAAAATCCGCATTTGTAGAGAATTTGAAACGTTAGTCATTTCTTTGCAAAGTGCTGGTAAACGAAGCAATGCGGCTAAGTCAGGAATGTCCTAACGTATGGTCCCGCGATGATCGTAATTTAGTGCACTGATACATTTACAGTCATTTACTTAGGCTGACAGGTAATGATTCTGTAGATTATTTAGTTGCGTCGTAACACGAGATGACCCCGGGACCAAACTTCCTTCCGATGTTGATGGCTGTAACCTTGTACCTGGGGATACGGCCGCGACTTATGGTGGACAGGTGCGCTGACGCCCAGACAAGCTACGACTCGTCTCTGGAAAGACGGTCTCCATTCTGCTTTTCCAGTCGTGGCATCTTGAAGTTTTGCAGCAAATCTTCGAAACTTTGGGACATTATTCGTTTCCTTCACACTCTCGACATGGTATTTGCAGATGATTAATACCCCTTGGGGGCTGCATATCAACGTGAAAGGCGTCGGAAATTTGCATTAAATGAAAAGTATGCTTGCTACCTGCTAACAGATACAGGCAAGTTCTCATCCATCATGGCATTCCCTCAGGAGGACAACTCAGCGGGTGGGGATTCATCTTCCAACGTGACATGATCCTGAACATACAGCCAACGACGTAGTGAAAAACTACCTGGAACATAGAAGAGCTGAGGGGACATTCACGATGATGCCTTGGTTGGTCTACGCAAAGTCCAAGTATTAACGGCATCGAGGCTGCATGGGGGTTACATGGCTACTGAGAAAGTCAGACGGAAACCAAACACCTTGGATGAATTGTGGAAACTGTTACAGAATATTCGGAACAGCATTCCACAGTCACACGTTGGTAACCTGTATGGGACCATGAAAACAAGGTATCGCGCTCTATATAAAGCTAAGGGGTTCACAAATCAAACAACAATTCACTGTACAACACATCCATTTTGTTCCTGTATATTTTCTGCAATAATGTACCGTGCATGTGGTACGTACGTCTGTCAGTTGCTGTTACTCAGTATTTGTGCGTATCCTGTGTGTCTTCATAATTATTTTCATTGTTGTATAAGAAAGACATTTTAAAAATGTGAATTTTCACTTTAAAAAATAATAATAATAGCGCATCGCAGTCTGTCTTTACTGGCCGCGTCCAACCGCTCACATTTATCCGTACAGTTCGGAGCAGATCTCGCTACTGATGAAAGTGACGCCATTACATCTTCTGCTTCGTCTCCATCGGCGGTTCAGTGGGGGGGAGAGAAAGATAATTACTACAGTTGATCCAATTACACTTTAATTCTCTTATCCGAAGCAACTTCTCCATTTCTTTAATTGAAAACGTTTTCTTTTTTTTTTAAAAAAAATTATTATAAACGGCTGCCGTTCGAAGTCGATGACCAAGAGATTACGTCACCGGCCTCGGCCATCATTGTAAATGGCTTCTGGTTTGTGGAGCAGGACGGAGCGGTCGTTGAACTGGAGCCGAGTGATCCCGAGTTAAATGTGTTGGGCACCCAGTTACTACTACCCTAGACTGTAAAAATAGACGCCAGATAACATTGTTGCGTATCCAACCCTATTAAGTCAACAACCCGGCTGTTGCGAGGAGGAGGAAAAACAACAACAACAACAACAACAACATCACTAAACGGTCAACAAACACGAGAATATAAAACATTCGATTGCTTTCGGTAATTAAATTATATCGGTTGAACATAGTCCCGTCCCGCCCCGGCGCTAATTTTGTTTGTTTATTTTAAGTATTTACTTTTTATCATTCATTTCTGTACAACCCGATTACGGCCAAGCGAATAGGCTTCGTCAACAATTTGCGCTATACTTGGATGACCTCTCGTTCACCTCTGTGTCAAATAAATCAAGCTGACGTGGAAAAGACAAAGGTCAGGGTCACAACCTCGCCAGTTCAAGTCGTAATAGCAAAACTCTCTCTCTGGTTGTTTTTGTTGTTGTTATGCTTCAAACTGTTCTGATAACTGAATGCTGTTGTATAACTGGTTTTTCAGCGCCCACCGATCGAGTGGCAAGGCGAGGACGTAGGAAGAAGGTTCGGTACTGGGCGATCGTATTCGCGGAGACCTTAATAAAGAGGTTAAGAAATAGTCGGAATACAGACAAATAAGTAGACGGAAAATACCCGGATATTTTTGCTCGCAATGTTTATCCGAGAGTCCCACGGAATATTGCAGCTGCACATAAATAAACACTCGGGAGCACTTACAGCTGTTTGAAGAAATAAGTTGGAAAAAATATCAAATAAAAGTTTGTTCAAACCCCTGACGCAGACCAGACTTGGGGTCAGGCAAGGCGGCGACCCGACCCGTCCCCCTTACAGTAATTTTTCTTTTATTTTATTTATCTTTCGAATATGCAAAAGAACAAACTTTATTGAAATATTTATTTTACTGCCTACAAATGAATTCTGCTAAATATGGATTTCTTCGTCATACGATGGAAACATTCGGAAATTATAATTCAACGAAAGTAGATTTTAAAAGGTTAGACAAAAACTTAAAAAGATACTAACCCTGACCATAATGTAATGCTGAAAGTTGATACGATCTGCAGAAATAAAAAGGAAAGAAGAGGAAATAAGCAACCTGTAAAGAAAGGCCACTGGTCGCGGTATAGAAATTCACCGATGCTTTTTTTAAAATTATTTAGAATGGCAGCACAAGAGAGCGGTTGAGTAGAATTATCTTCCGCTACTTCATTCGAAACTAGAAATGTTAATGGTGAAAAATGCAACTTAAATGTAGAAGTCAATAAACATTTGACCAAACTTTTTGATATATTTTGAAGCGGGGTTTATTATTGTTTAATATTCACGAAGTCTTAAAAATATTACTTGTTTCAAATGTGTTGGTAGTTTACTTTCTGATATAACGGTACTCACAAGGGGGATAACTCGGACTTAAATAAGTTTTTACGGTTTTTCAAGTTCGCTACTTAGATTTTTTTTTTTGTTTTGCAAAAGTCGTCGCCTGTACTTGCTATATCCCAAGATTTGGAAGTAACGAATCTCTCCCACCCCCCACCTTCTCGCGTACTTTATCTTTCTAAAACATTCAGTTTGGCAACACCAGTATTTCTCCCCTTCTTGTTGCTGCTAATCATTTCATTTTGAATGTCGGATATAAGTTCTTACTGCTGTAAAACAAGCGACTAAGTTATGCTTCCCCGTTTTCTTTTTTATATAGACTTTTTCTCGGCCCTGGGATAAAATAACGACAAATAAAACGTTTTTAAATCTATATTTTACTTATTTTAATGAATTTAGTAGTTGTTAGACTGCTTCAGATATCTGACGTTTACACAGAATTCTCTCTCTCCCTCTGGTGTTATTCGGTAAGAAATGAAAGATTTTTTTAAAAAAATCTATATTTTCGGGCAGCATCTAAAAAACTACCGTAAGGATTCGTGTGAAATTTTATCAGAGTTTTGAAAGCTGTTACCGGGATTTTATATTCCGCCTGGTCTTCAAGCGGAATGAAATCTCGCAAAAGAAATGGGAGAGGTGTTCGTGATCTTACGAGACTTTTCACCGTTCGCAGTTGATTGGTCATCAACTGCGTAGATATCATGTTTCTCGGAGAGCTTCTTAATAAAACACGGTATTGAGGTGTGAAAAAGGGAAGAGGATGAAAGGAAAAGATTTCCTATAATGGCAAAAGTTAAAAATAAATTGAGCAGCTGGATTAAAATAGGGATTGCCAAATTTAATAAAGCATTTTTAAAATTAATTTTACCTAACATTTTGAAAAACACTTCACCTTTATTACTTAATTTTATTATCAGAAAAACTAAAATATATCTTTAACAAAACAAATTTTACATAATTAAATATCACAAACGGTTGCTTATGTAATGTAAACATTTGAAATATTAGCAAAGATAAGAATTCTGAAGCAGCCCCATAGAACAAAATGATGTAAAGTAAATACATTGAATATTTCGAATTGTACTTTTGAGTTCATCAACAACTAAATAAAACCTGACTCAGGCACACAATAATACAATTCAACAATACCACAGAAGCCGGAAACAATGTCCCATATCTATGGAAAAAAGAGACAATGTAGATTTTGTTCCAAGAATGGGCTGAGAGCTCTTGCAGACCAGGGATGCTGATCTTAGGCAAAGGTCTGCACTACAAAATACGGTGCCGGCTCATATTTTCCAGGGGTTTGTATGGTTCAAGAAAAAAGCTGGTTTTATTTCTTTTTGCTTGGTCAAAATAATTTTTTATAAAGTCTCAACAATTTTGTAGACTTCGAGTTATCCAAAATCTGACATCAGAAGTTAACTTTTTAAAATCTAAGTTAATGGTTTCCATTCCTCGCATTTCCGTTTTTCAGGTAAGTGTCTTTGGACTGATTGACATTTTAAAGCTAAGTGAAAAAAGTGATTGGAAAAATGTCAAACTCTTTGCTATATATCTGTTTTTTTTTTCAGTCTCTCTAAACTTCGAGAATCGCCTGATACTTCGTTTCGGTTTTGTGAATCCACACTTTGTATTTTTTTGAGACGCCATATTAACGTCCGAGTTGCTGTATCTTTTAATAGATAGGCGAATTAACTGTGATTTCTTATTTCTTTTCATCGCGTCTTAAAAGCCGGAAAAAAAAACAACAACGTCACAATAAGCATCCTTTAATTATGTGACAATAAATTAGCTAGTTAATTAGCGTCAATGACGATCAGGGACTTATAAAAAAAGGGAGATAAAATGGTTTCCTAACAAACGTCGAAAACTGCAATCAAAATCAATCATCCGCGTCAACTGGAAATCTTCGGCTTCAGAAAAAATTAACATGTAATCGCACCCCCTCATCATGCCTCGACTTTCTGACTTAAGGAAAGTTCGAGTTGGCGGTAGTTTTATAATGGCAGAGATGGGCACTTCGCCAGGACCCGCTTGACGGTTTGAGTTCTGAAGTCGAGTTACGAAGAGTCTACTCTCGGTCTTTTTGCGAAAGTTGTTACACGGAAAACGTTTACTGAACGGGGCGCCCGAAAACCATCTCCTGTTACAGAAGCAGGTGAAGTTTGGTGTGGACTCGAGGATTCTAGTTGCAGGTGAAAGTCCGGCGAGACGACGATAGGCGTTATCGCTGTCTTCTGCGATGCTCAGCGTAAGCAACTCATTCGCGTGATAACCAATAACAACAACAACAAAACCCTGCTAAAATGATATCCCGTTGGAAAATACCACCTCCCGCCTCTCTCTCGCTGACATTGTAGAGACGAGGGATGGAGGGAGGGAGAGAGAGATATGACGTCAATACACAGAGAGATGACGTCAGTGCACACAGACATGACGTCTCTCTCGCTGACATTGTAGAGATGAGGGATGGAGGGAGAGAGAGATGACGTCAATAGAGGGATATGACGTCAATACAGAGAGATGACGTCAGTAGAGATATGACGTCAGCACAGAGATGACGTCAATGCACACAGAGATGACGTCTCTCTCGCTGACATTGTAGAGACGATGGATGGAGGGAGAGAGATGACGTCAATAGAGAGATATGACGTCAATACAGAGAGATGACGTCAGTAGAGATATGACATCAGCACAGAGAGAGATGACGTCAATGCACACAGAGATGACGTCTCTCTCGCTGACATTGTAGAGACGATGGATGGAGGGAGAGAGATGACGTCAATAGAGAGATATGACGTCAGTGCACACAGAGAGAGATGACGTCAGTACAGAGAGAGAGAGAGAGAGAGTTCAGTATCAATGCTCGCGAGGATGGGAAGTTGATTCGCTCTATTTCTAACGTTGTTGTTGTTATATGTTTTTCTATTTTTAGCATTTTTACAATCTCTGTTGAAATACAGGGAATGCGTCTCAAAAGATAGCGTGGTCATTGAAAAAGCAAACGAAAATGGCATTAATAATTAATGATAAGTAAGCTGTTGCAAGAGGCTGATAACAGCGAGACAGCATCCCCACCGACAAAAGAGAACAGTGACATCTCTTCATAAATGCACCACTCGGCCCCTTAGGGTCTACAAACGAAGAAAAACGTGTCAAAATCTCATGTCGGTTAATTTCTTAACAAGCGGGATATCATCCAAACACTTTCTTCGTTTTCTCTTTCAAAACTTTAATGTTCATTTTAACCTGAAACTCTATTATTATTATTATTATCTTTTTTTTTTTTGCTTTTACTCTTTCAAAATTCTACGATTTACCATTCATAGATGGAGATTAACCATCTAGACTTTTACTCGTTTAGAACTACAGAGGCAAACGTTATACACGCTTCAGCTAAAATAAATAAACAGTTCCACTGCTCCTCGGATGTAAGAAAGGTGTCCTTGTATATGACGTACACCACCTGATACACTTACCATCCACGATGCTCTAATCTAAGGATTGCTAGCTAGTAAAGACCTGCATATATTACACTGCCTTGTTAACGCAAACCATACTTCGATGCTTATTGTGTTTTAGTCGAAAAAAAAAATATTTAAAGTACCATTCGGTCAATACGCATTTACGTGAAAGCAAAACTCTTGCTTATATATGAGACATGACATCGACATCTAACTCTGTTGCTATTTTGAAATATGTTTTCCTTTTTCTTGAAAAACTGCTTCCAGGACATTCTGGCATTATGTTAACCATTAACAACAAAAAAGGACTTTAGGGTTCCAGCATATGAAAGAATAACAAAAAGAAAAAAAACTTCAAAGTAGCCCAATAGTTAACTGCTGAGCAGATATAAATCAATTTTAATTCCTTGGAGAAACTCTGGACAACAGACTGCAGTTGCGTGAAACTGAAAATGTCCCCATCTTGAGTCAAATAGATAAGAAATGAAAAATGTAACATAAAAATTAATCGTTGTATTGACGTGGAGAGGCGGTAGTTATAATTTATAGAAAACATAGAAACTATTTAATCCTGGCCTGAAGATATTTGTTTCAGGTAGATTCAAACTCGCATATCGTTATTACTTTCTCTCTCTCGCTGATCTTTAATTTGTTAATATTGATTTTAATAAATGATGACAGTAACTGAAGAAAACTCTTAAACACAAGACGCCTTGTCAAAAAATAAAGACAAATTTCACATATAAATTACATTTCATACATTGCTAAACTTTTTAAAATTAAAAAAAAAAAATATATATATATATATATAATTTTTTTAAAACTGAAATATTTAAAGCGGCACTCGTGTTTATTTTCCATTCTCTCATTTGATTAGAAGGCAAATTCACTAAACGTGGTTTTCCAAAACGTCACAAATCACGTAGTAATCTAATGCGCTTTCTTATGACCGATAAAATCTAAGTATACGGGAGACAACTCATTGCAACTATACTTGTTTCGGTTTTCTTTACGGCTCTCATTTCCGCCATGTTTCAGCCTCTAGGAGTTGGGGGGGTCGTGATATTAGCAGCCATTGTTTTATACAACCCGTTTCTGATTTGATCTGGTACATTCTCATCGCCACGCAATTTAATAGGAATTTTTTTCTTTTAATTTAAGGAAAAACCCTGATAATTGGCTAAATTTCCGAGAATTGTCTGATACCAAAAGGCCAGTGTGATATTATAAAATCTTTAATATAAGTAACCGTAATGTGATTATTTCTAATTTCAGTCAAAGTTATTAAGTCCGTTGATTCAGCTTTCCGTGTGAAGTAAACTAAAATCTTTTTTGCTCTCGGTAATGACACACGACAGTAATTATGCTTAATATTCTGATCTTTCTCCAAGCTAAACTATTTTTTTCTTCAAATGCGAGAGAGTTTGCCATTTTCGAAAGTAATTATCATTTTGCTAATTTCTGCTCCAATGATAGATTAATAATAATTAGAGATAAAAGAGAATCGGTTAAAAAACTGCAATTTACATAGTTTAGGCATATTCATAATCCGGTTAAAATGATAAAATTATTAATCAACAATTATCAAATGCTTATAAAATAAAAGTAATTCAGTACTTTCGTTTCGTGTTTCTCGGCTTCTTTGAAATGAGAGTATACAGAGTAGTGGCGCGATATACAAACGCCATCTTGGCCGGAATGGCTGCTCACGAAGATGAGACACACACAGAGATGTTTGTGGTCTTTCTGACAAGAGAGCTCTGTGCCGCCGTCCGCTGGCAGTGCATATCTGAAGTGTCGCGAGTACAAACTGGCTGAAATTCCTTAGATATTTTTGACAGTCTACCAAAAACAAAACAAGAAGCAGAAGAAGTCTTTTGCTCCGGAGTAAATTAGAATCTCTTCATTAACAGACGCCGGAATTTGTTTGACCGCATCTTCGTTTGTAAGGGAGATCGAGAAAAAGATAACCGCCATCTGCATAGAATATTTTAATGGAAAAAACAAAATGGGCCTTAAATATCCAAGACTGGGAGGTCATTTAATAAACGTTGCTGTTGTTGTTGTTGTTGATACTGTGTTCATCACAACCTGAAAATCATTAACCCTGTATTAACGTTAAGTATTTATTTATTTCAATATATTTTTACCCGACACTAAAGTCTTAGGTATACAACTTAATAAGATATGCTTTGGTGAATTCTGTTAACAGAATACTAATTTCGTGTGCGCATCCTAAGTCTGAAGGAACCATCAGAGTACTAACTATTAAACCCAGGTATGAGTAGCGCCTCTTGGACGAAGTCGTCTCGTCACCCGGTGGCGCTGTGCTCTCTACAATCTGCCGATGTGTTTTTTTTCTTCCTTTACATCTCCCTCTTGAATTCGACTGAATATACTAACCAGGTCAACTTAAGTACTAACCGGTGGTTCTAGACTTTATTAAGTTTGGTAACAATGACACGGAATGCACGCGCTCAATGTGAGTAGACAGGTAAATTATAAAAAAAATATTTAGAAAAACAACAGACAGTCTTTAACAAGATGAAATTGCTAAGCTACAGTGACGTAACATTATGGAAATGTTCACAATATGGTAATTTAAGACGAATGAAGCAATAATCAATCAGCAGTGGTAGAGCTTTCAATGCATTTCAATCTGTCTACTTTATTTGTTTTTTTCTAATATTTCATCAGTATCTGTTTCAGATAACGATTCCGCTCGATGGAGTAGAGAGCAGGCTGGTAAGTGGGTGGTGGTTCCTCCGTTATTTCTATATTTCAGTCTTAATATCGAAGCCTAAATATTTTTTTTTTTCCTTGACTGGGGGTGGGAGGGTAAAGTAAAAGCTCCTCGGGGACAGATCAGAAAGGAACATCTTATTGGGCAAAAAGATTAAAATGACACCGTGTCCACGTGAACAGAAAAGGGTGTCGAAGTTATACATCGTCTTGCGAATGGTTTATACAAGTTTGGTGTGCGCGTGCGTCTATTGTTGTTTTCGTATTTTAGAATCTTAACCTGCAACAATCTAGCGCTACTTTCATTAAGTCCCCCCCCAACCTTTTTTTTTTTTTTCGGTTTCCCTTTCCTGTTGATAAAACCTAGACAGGCCCTTTCTCTACTCCTGCTGAAAAGAAAGACGAGGTTTCTTATTTAAAATCAACAGTCCCTCGCGCTAAGTCTCCTGCCGGTGTTTCCCTTAAAGCTGCTCCCTCTAGTCCAGAATAGAGCCGGATCCGGAACCTATCTGTCTCCGCGGCTCTCTACATCATTTCTTACTTCCCTTTGTTTGGTTGGCTGTTTTCGGTTTCAGAAAGGGAAAACCCGATCCCTCGATTCAAAATCTACGTAGGTGGTTTCCACAGTGGAGCCATCATCACCCCCCCCCCCACACACACACACACACACACACACGCACAAGCAGCTGCCGGTTTGTGGACCAGCGAGAAACAAATTTTCTCTCTCCCTCTCAGATTGTCGGCTAACACAATTGGCTTAGCCACGCGCAGAAAACCGAGGTTTTCTGGCTGGTTGAATTGCTTTCACCTCGCCCCTATAACGTGTCCAGTAGCCAAACACCATTAATCTACACCGACCGGAACATCCTTGAAAAGAGACAAAGCCTCGCTTCACCGGAAGAAAAAAATAAAACTGTTCACCAAAGCTAACAGAATGTGTGAAGACTAAATGGCTGGCCACCCTTAAATTTGCTCAGGATTTTATTTTGTATTATTATTTTTTTTTAAAAATTTTTTTCATTAGTAAACAAAATCTTTCAAGTATCTTACGTTTCAAATAGTAGGAAGGCGCCCACCTGATGATTTTAGATCGTCTGACGATCGTAAACGGGGGCGATGTTTATGAGTTATCGGTCTTCTTTCAGAAAGCTGTCGCCAGGGAGACAATGGTCTCGTCTTATTAGATCAGTGTTGTCAACGACATAAAATGTGCAAAGCCACCTCTTCTTTGGTACAAACAGTAAAAAAAAAACAGAAGAGGAGGGAAACCGCAGTCTCAATAAATAATGCAAAAGATTTAATAAATGGAACATTTTATTCCATTTCTTGTGTTTATTTCAATTTTCTTGAAAATTCACCAAATCTAGAAACAACTTTTGTTAACTAGTTCATGGAGTTTGTTGTTATCTGTTGTTTTCTAAATAAATTGCGAAAGCGGCGAAAAATGACCGAGTCTGGCAACCATTATGTGACACAAACCTTATGTGGACGGAGATTTTTGGTACATAAGAATCTATTAAAGCTGAGCTTTACTGAATTAAGCGAAAAACATTAGAACAAAAGAAAAATCTCAAATAACTTATTCACTTCAATCTTATATCCTCCTACCTTACCAAAGTTTAAATATTTTAAAAAAGGCAAAATAAGGTCTTTAGTTTCGCTTTTAAAGCTCGCGAATTAACAGGCTTTACTTAAATAAAATTAAATTAAACATACAAAGAAGAGGCCCAACAGTAAATGTGTGAGAGCGGTGGGCGGGGCAGGAGCTCAGAAATGTTTTAATTTCATGAAAGGGAGATCATTCGTGTAACTAAATTTATCTTTTGAATAATCTAGTTGTCAAGTTCGTCTTCAGAAAAAAAGTGGTGGATTTGTATACATTTCTGGTAATTTCGTCTGTTTGCTCTTCAATTTGGTACATTCAGAACATGAAGTTTTACCTGCACAGGTACCGAATCTATAAGTTTTACAAATCTACTTACATGAATTCTGTACAAGTAAACGTTTGAACTTGTTTTGTGTTTTTGTTGCTAGGCAACGCTTGTTTCCCTCGCGCACCGCCTCACGAACAATGGAGCACGAAGTAGGAAGACCAAGGCCTTTGTCAGGGATGGGATTAAAGGGATCCGCACGTGAGAAACCTGCCGACATCTTAATATTTCGTGCCCTATCGTTGAAGCCCGCTCCTACTACTTCACGCCATTTTAAACCCTTTATTCTTCATTAGCGTTCACTCTGGAGGTCTTTTCCATTGACAGCTTTGACCTACTCTTTATTTCTTCCGGGCCATGTCTCACCGGCTGAGGCGCCACTTCCCGTCGGCCCTGCCCCGGCTGGTCGTGGCAGGCTCCCAGTCTTCGGCTCTCAGAAAACGCGGCAGCTGTTCTTTTAATTAAAGACTAAGAGATGACGTCACTTAACGCGCAACCACGTGTCCAGTGTAGTAAAGAATGTTTGGAATAACGGTAACGCTTGCACAAAACCATGCGCTGTATCCCAAAAGCGTCCTCTTGCAGCAGCCATTTTTATTTTGGATTGCTTATCTTAATTTCTTAAGAACTTTCTTGGAAAACACCCCGAGAGTGTTTTAACTTATTTCGTTGAAAATTCAAACGAGTCCGACTACATAACTACATTTTTGCAAACTCAAGTAAATAGTACATTATCAAAACGTCTTCTTAATTTTAGCTATTTATTAATAAATTAATAGCAAGATAAACAGCAAAGGAGGGAAAAAAAAGGTAGGGTTATCAGAGGGAATTCGGTAAAAATAAATAAATAAATAAACGAGTAACACAGCTTTTAATTTTTTCTTCGATTGTTTATCAATGAAAGTCACGTGTGTGTGTGTGTTTGTGTGCGCGCGTGCGCAGTGGCACTCTCTCAACTTTCATAAAATTATGGAAAATTTCGGTTAATATACATCGTAAAAATGGAATAGAATAGCAGACGCTGTTAGTAACTTAGGCATTGTATACATTGCGTAATTTTATATACGTCAGCCGGCCAGACAAGCAGAAAGCTACCCTGACTGACCGTTGTTGTGCAACAATTTCCGCCAGGCGAAAACCCGAATGTTAAATGGGACACATAAGAGCAACCAACGGTCAGCCATCGCGCACCACTTGGGTCATGTGACGTCTCTTTTTTTCTGAAGCAAAAGCACAGGGAACGGGTAGCAGCTGGAGTCGCAGAACAATAGAGGAGGCCATTAAGATATAGAAATGACCGGTCCCTAATAAGCAGAATAGATGGTCAAACGCTTCCGCTAGCACAGAATTTTATAAAAACTGAGTACCACCACCGGTCGGGTCTGACCCTGCCGTGGTTTATAAAAACGAATTAGTTTTCTTTAAGAAAATTTTAATATTTTTCTAATGAACGATTTTATAGCAGTGGGCAAACTCAATATTTTTGGGGAAAAAAGAAGAACGCTTTTAAAATTTTCCTGAACATCAATGATGCAAGAATGAATTACATCCCAGTTAGCATTACGTACATAGTTGTAGAATGTATCGGTTATTTCTCACATCTTTTCTCTGTCGGCATTTCTGAGTCTAAGCCGACGCTTCGAGCTTCAACCGTAGAGCTTCCTCAGTCCGTCATCTCTAACTAGCTCTTTTCCAAGGGCAATGGCAGAGGACCGACGTTTATCATTTTTTCCCTTCCCTTTGTTGCCAAATCCTTCTTCAAAGATGACTAAATAATATAGCAGTCTATGCAGCTGACATCAAATGGCTTGTGACCACCGCGAGATATTGTCTTTGTGGAGCATGCTCGCCCGAACCTTCCGGTCTGGTCTACTCCATCCTTTGACGCGTTGTGATGTAGAACGATTCGCCACCTTTTTCCTCCTCATTGGTAGTTGATTTCTGGCTATAACTGCTCCTTGATCGGCAAGAGGACATTTTCTCTTCCCTTTCTTTGGACAGTAAGTTACAAACGCACAGTTTAGACAAAACGTTCTTTCAAGACCACGTGTTTCAGTAGTTCTGATTGATTTCCGCCAGGCAGCGCATTTCTCTGAAGTAACTTTGAGAGATCATGCTGCGAATAACCACCCCCCCTCCAAAGGTTTCCAAAAAATGAGGCTAATTACAGCATTCGGCATCAAAATAGGTAATAATTTCATATTTTTGATCAGTTAAATTCATTTCTTTCTCACTACACTAACACAATCCCAGTACGAGGCGTCAATGCGTGATTAGACACCTCACGTGGTAGACGTGGCCACGGCAACATGACGGTGACAGGATATGGAACCGAAAAATAAGGGTAATTTGAAAGTTTAACTGGAAATCTGATTACTATACCAAAGAAATAATGAATAACGTCTTTTCATATTATGCGAATTTTATTCGCCCGAGGCTTGGAAACATGTTGAAAATAAGCGAGTTCACAATAAAAGAACTTATAATGTAAAGTACGCAGCCTGGGCCCATCCATTTGCCCCAATGGGTAATTTTCAATATTTGCTTTGACGTCAGACGTAAAGTTTTCAGTCTAAATGCACAGCAATTGTTCAACAACAAAACTTCTTTCCCTACTTATATGATAAGAACATTTGTAAAAACTAACACGTAATATTACATGGGAAATGGCCGACAGCATTAACCAGAATGTCCTGAAATTTCTCGTTATTTCTCTGGATGATTCCTGGATTTTTATGTTACGTTCTGGAAATTGTCAAAATTTTCCAATTAATTCAAGAAATTCTGGAGATTTCTAAGGTTTCCACACAGAGAAATAGCCTTCATGCACCAGCATCTTCAGTTTACATGATATTTAGAGATAAAACTCCACTTAATCTCTTTAAGAATAGCGGTGCTTTAGAGCAAGAAGGAAATCAGGAGAAAGATTTAAAGTCAAACTGTGTTTTACCAACCCAAAAGCATCTAGAAACCGACGATATCTGGACCTTGTTCTCCGCTAACGGTAACGGGAATTTGGTAATCCCACCCCCAAAAGTAACTTCAATGAACATAAACTGGTATTCGAATCTTTAAAGAAAAGAGAGTCTATAGAAACCATTGAAACTCCCAACCTGATAGTAACTTTTGGATTTTACAAGGTAAGGCACCATGCCACATAGTAAAGTAATCTCTTAGGTTAGAATCAATAAAATTCATCGCTTTGAAGAATGGCCTGGGAATTATTGCGATTTAAAGTTAACCGAGGAAACACGGGCGACCACGGGACAAAATATTACAAAATAAACCATCCAACGAAACAGAGAAGAATTGGCCAAAGAGATCGAAGAAGCTGGGGAAAAACTTCCATCATACAAGACATTAAATGAAACAATTTTAACTTACCATTTCTGTTGTTACAAATTCGCGTTCTTACACAAACTTCTTTATCATATTTGTAATAAATACTCGATAAAACCGAAACCTTTATCTGGCTTCTTCGTGTTTTTTTTACTGCTGGGTTACCAAACCGATTCAGTAGATGCGCATCAATCTTTAGGATTACGCGCATGCAATTGGCTTCATCATCTACATAAGATTCGTTAGCAACATCCAGATAACCAGTCGGACGGCTCAGATTAATTATCTTTTAAAGAATTTCTCGCAACACCATTAGATTGCGATCTATCAACACGCTCCTTTCTCGTTGCATCGTTAGTATTAGTAGGATTTGAAATATTCATAATTTTTTCTAAGCTTAGATCCGTTATTGCATCATTACTAACGTATCTGATTTTATCATCATTCATATAAAACCCACGACGCTCTTCTGTTGTTCCAATTCTTTGTTATTTTTAATGCTATGCTGAAAGCTTTTAATTTTGCCCCAACAATTCTATCCATAAATCCACCTTTTTGTTGTTATTTTTAAAATATAAACTATAATCATGTTACTTTAATCTTTGGATTTGGACTTGTTAGTGGATGAACCACTATCGTTCCCATCTATTAACTTGTCACCCACCCCATACGATAATAATAACTTGATTACCTGCAGAACTTATTCTATCCCAAACATATCTATTTGTTGCATTAAATCATTTACATAGGTTTTGTGAACCCCATCATTATAGTTATCAGAATCACTAATATCGATAACCGTGTGATTATCTAAGTTTAAATCTCTTGTCGTTCCGATTGTACCAGTCCGTCTTTCACGTTTGCCGCATCCCTATATTGGTTAATCAGGGCGTGGCATCGTCGACGCCAGCTTCTGCTCTAGAATTCCGCAAACAGATTTCCAGAAACTTTCGGATTTCAGAGAAAGACGAAGGACCAGCAGAGATAATCAATCCGCCGAGTGAAAAACAACACCAACGACACCGCCAACAACAAAAGAACAATGCTGATAGAACTTTGAGGAGTGGGGGGGGGGAGAAACGTTGCCTGGAAACCGACCAATCTTCACTTCTCGCATTCACGAAGGGAATCGATAAATAACCGCACGTTAAAACAAACAACAACAAAAAAAAACTCGTGACGCCAGCAAGCGCACCGACTCCCTCGCTGGACCGCGATACTTATGCATTCGTTCCTTAACGATTTTTCCTCGTTTTCCCGTTGAAACGATCGAAAACGAATTGTGTCGATAAAAAACTCGGTTTCTTCTTCTGCGCACAGAAAGTTGTTGAACCTAAACCATAATGCAAAGTCCCAGTACCAGTGGTCTACAGTGGATCTGTTCTAAAGAGCCAGGCCTTCATGTGTGAAATCCAAGACCACGTGACCCACCCCCCCGGCATCAGGCTAAAGCTCTGACGTCAGCCAGGCCCAGAAATACCCGACTAGAACTCCATTCTGGTCGGAGATGGTAGGAAACCAAAGTATCCCAGTAGGCCCCACGCCAGAGAGGCTACGCCCAGATTTAAACACGTTCCCTTCCCCACCCCCCGGGGGATCGTAACGCGGCCGCGATAAACCCGACTCTTTCAAGTCCGGTCCGAAATTAATCAGACCTTGCCCGCTTGTTGATAAATAAATGGAAGTTGAGCGCAGGCGACTTTGACTCGGCGACCAACCGCGGGCCGTCAGGGTTCTGAGAGGCGGAACAGGTGTTTTGTGGGTAAACAGTCAGGGAGGTGTTTCTAAAGTGACAGACAACACGGACTGACCGGGAGAGAAAGATCGTTTCACCCAATCCCTCATAAAATATACGAACGAAATCACGAAGATCTATTCCTCTATCGCAGACGTGTTAATTCTTTAACAGAAAAAAAAAAGAAGCAACAACAAAACACAACTTACATATTCCTATGTTACAGTAATACCGAATCTAGCGCAGTTCTAACATATTTTATAATTATTTACGATTCAGTTTCAATGTCTTCGGAGATCGCCGCCTTGCAGCGACGCCAGAGTCGATGCGCACGCTGCTCGGCGCGCCACCTTCCGATGACATCAGAACCCACCCTGACGCTTTTGGTCTTTTTTGACAGGGAAAACTATTATGGCGTAAACCACAGATGATTTAAAAGTATGAAAACATCTATTCACATGTAGTTTCCTAAAGATTAATAGGGTGGGGTAAGCTTTCTGGGTTTTTGTCGGATAAATTAGGTCTTTGAGTTTCCTTAAACGCATTTTCGCAAAGAAAAGATGACTCCTGATGCGCAACAAAATTATAAAACCCAAATGTTTTTTTCTTAGATAATAAAGTTTTTCATTTTTTTGAATTTCTAAAATTTTAAATGTACAATTGTTCTGGAACAGATATCTAGAGAAAGTAATTCTTCCGACGCTCAACATCCCGGCCTTTAAATCGCCGCAGACTAGTGATCCCCAGAGTGATCCGTGAAGCTCTTAAGTCGACGGCGATTGCTCGGCTGCTGCTCAGCTCGGGTTACAGCTTTCAATGGTCCGGTCTGGTCAGCTCATCAGGCCTCGAGCTGAAACTGGTACGGCTAAACGTAGTAGGTAGGTAACTAAAGCACCTTCCCTACTACCTCCCCATATTAAAAGAAGTGCTTACTTAACAACAGATTTACCATGTTTATTCATATATTTATTTATCTAATCGTCGATTGGTTACCCCCCACCCACCCCCAGACAGTATTACCAGTTAATACGTTTTGCAGTACATTTGTGAGCATGCCCACCAACATATTTATAACAAACGGTAGGTAAAGTGAAGTCACATGACTTGTAGACGCACGCGCATAGCCAGGCAACAAAGCGATCCACTACGTAATTTCGAGAGTAACCCAAAGTAAGCTGCACAGTGACGACATCTGTCGGTAGATTTTCACGCGGAAAATCTGATTTAAAAAAAATTCTTCTAAAGTAACATTTACTCGCTTATTGCGAACAGTTCATTAACCCTTTACCAAAACGCCTGCGTATTATACCGTGGCCGGATTAACGTGACGTCACGAACCCAGTGACGTCATCTGTAGAGCAAAACCACCATGAAGATTGGTAACCGCAGCAGTTACGGGCTGGTTGTCCATGTGATTTGGTCCAGTCGAGGGAAAACAGTACCTGCGAGAACTGGAGAAACATGGTCGGGAGAGAAGAGGCAGCTCAGTGCCCAAAGAACAATATTCCGTGATGTCATGACACTAAACCTCGTGGAGTCCCTACGCAGAAGTATGCGCGTGCGTGCGTGCGTGCGTCTTGTTTGTATTCTTAATGTTATAATTTGTAAAACAGAATTCGTTTGACAGTTTACATGTTCCCGAGTTACACACTGAGTGGACGAGGAACAACTAGTATTTCCGCTCGCGGTACTTGTTAGATTAACCGGCAGCTGCTTCACACCCGCACAGCCAGCCGCACATCGCGGTCACCTCACCCTGCCTGACGTTCACCGAGCTCCAGGGATGTGTGGCGAGTTGCGACTGATCACTAAAGTGTGTTCATTCCGTGTATTACACACTGCTACAGTTAGATATAAAAACAGAAGTAGATGAGTCAGCAAGACAAAAACAAACAAAAAAAGACGATTGCGCGAGTACGTACGATAGTCTGGTTCTCGGGTTTTGCAGCTGACTTCTACTCAGCCCACAAATCCTCAGGAAGACGTGAAAAAGAGAAAAAAAAAGTGCATTCCGGACAGAACTCAAATTAACCTTTTCCAGAGCAAAAAAAAAAAAAAAACTCGCTTATTCGTGCAGAGTGAAAGAGGAGCGCGCCATGCTTCATCTCCAGAACGAGGGACCAGATGTTCCGCTCACGTGATTGAAAAGTCAGGGTTTATCCTTCCGTACCCATGTTTACAAAAAGAACCCTTTTGAGAGAGTCTAGTGGGGGGGTGGCTATCCGCTAGAAACGTTGCCTATTCTGCGCCACGAGGGGCCCGGCACCTCCGACTTCGGCAGAGAAATCCCTAGTAAAACTGTTTATTTCTTTTTTTTAGATGTGGGAGGAAACCTATATGACTGGTTGTTGAAAAGCGAGGCACCATACAAAGGAGGGTACACCACAGCGAGTCGGCCCCGACCCGGCCCCTCGACCCTTAGCGGTTGGTTATTATTTCACCCGTCAAGTGAGGTGAGAAGACTGCTACGTTCAGACCGATCCTGCTCTATTATTCCCCGAGTTTTGTTAGCGCCAGGTAAAAGAAAACCTCCACTTAAACTTGCTTTGTTTCCGTTTCTCCAACCGTTCACCGCCGTAGCGGAAAACAAACAAACAAGCCCCATTTAGCTTGAGACTAGCAGAAAAGACGACATTACTCATTTATCTCGACGGCTGTACTCGAAAAACCGGAGCGGCAAAACGAAGCGAAACTGACATAACAGCGAACAATGGCCACACCTCTTGAACACTCTCCGGCTCACCCCTGCCGACTTGACCTTTGTATTTACACCCGTATGAGAATAATACCTATTGTCTGACCAAATAAAAAATTTTGCACACGCACACACACACACACGAATCAGTAAGTTAACTGCCGAATGACACAGGCCCATTTGTAAGGGTTACGAGATAAAACTGAGAGGACTTATTGTGTTCCCTTGATTTAAGTCAAGTGGGACATGTAAATATTCCTGCAGACACGTAAATGAACCCTGAGTGACCCCTTTGTTTGTTGTTGTTGTTTTTTTATATCAAAAGTTCCACGCCGCACGGAGGACTTGTATCCGGTGTCACGGTGAAGTAGAACCACAGGACCCAATTGTTGAAAAGGCTCTCTATGAAAATGGAAACACTAAAGACTTGAGTAACCGGGAAGTTTGGATGTGGACTGACTCATGGGGGGTTCTGCCGGTCAGCAACAAAAGAAGATTGCTCTAGCAGGAAAAACATATATAATTCTCATGAGTAAGAAGAGGGACCTTGAATAATAATAATAATAATAAAACACTCCCTCACTTTGTTAAAATTAAATTAACGCTATAGCTCGACTGCGAAGCATCTTTGAAATTCACGAGAGAACCTTCTCGGTTTCATTATTCATTGTTGTCGAGAAAAGCTGTATGACAGTTAGCATTATTCTCCCCCGTCTGTAGTTCCAACACGTTAAACCAGTTTGCTCGTTACGAAAACACCTTAATAGAACTTGGTGAATGTACTACACGCAGTTACAGCCTATGCCGACTTTCTAATAGATGTAGTAATATTCCTTTAAAAGAAAAGGAAGTGCTCAAAAGAGTAGCGAGGCGAATCCCGGTCTTTCAAGATAGCGAGGACGGGCTGAGAATGAGAGTAAATCTCTTGGCTTCAGGCTGCCGTAGCGAGTTCCGTTTGCACTAATTAAGGAAACCTTGGAGATCGACGTTCTTGGTTTGATCCTGCCTGATGGGAGGGAGGGAGTCTGCTCAAGACGACTGCTGCTGCAGCCTCTTAAATTAGATATAGATTAAAAGGACACGCGGACGGCGTCTTAAAACTACAAGGGTGACGTCACGTTAAGGCGTGGATGTAGACGAAGCATAAAAGGATTTCACTGAATGCCATTAAAAGGCAAGACGTACCTGTACCTTAGAAAAATCGTTAAGGTTAATTAATCAGGTAAAGCAAAATAATCAATCGAAAGTTTAAAGGTTAAGACTAAACGCATCCATACTCCAGAAATCCGCTGAACATCAGATCAAAATAAACCGTTTGTTTACTAAGCCGAGAGGCTTTCGGGTTTACCTTCCGCTGGTGACAATTCAACACTTAACTTACGGGCCTCCGAAGACAGGTGGGCTAATATTCCCAACTGAAATCGTCCCCGCATAGCGAAATAGAGGTGACGGCGATATCCAAATTACGGACACCGGTGGAGATGGGTGACGTCACCTCGATATAACGGCATATTTTCATCGGCTATTGATGTCCACGGTGTGTGCAGGACTGACATTAGCGGAGATGCTCCACTGAAGATCGCGCTTGCACGACGAAGGCATTTCCAGGCCGCGTGTTGCCTCAGAACTACGTTCACCCAGATCTACAGAGGTGGACCCTGTTCCCCACCCCACAGAAAGAGCGACAAAGGATGATTTAAAAGCTGCATCCTTAAATAAACGGGTGGGAAGTCCAGCAAGGAACTGGAGGCAGTTCGAAGTCGGCTCGCTGGCCTTCGCCACGAAGAGCGCACCTGGCAAAAAGAACTGGGCGCCACGGTTCGGGTGCTGAGTCTAAAATTGAAGGTCTTTCGGAGCACACGCTTAGTGGACAGTAATTCTCCACTCGGGTACGTTCCTGGCAGGTGATGTCATGTTTTTCTTATGCTGAGTTTCACAACTGCCTTTTACTTTCCTCGGACACCGGAAGAAGAGTGACGTCACCGCCAGGTTACCATAGTACCTGCGTGAGGCGGCTACGAAGGCTGAAAGCAGCGAACTCTTCAGCTAGCAAGTTTATCGGCAAAACGACGATAACTCTCCGCCGGTAAGCAAGAACCCGGCTGGTGCCCTGAAGACACGCCGTCGTCGAGAGATCAGCTGACGATACTCTACACGCGTTAATAAAATTAATTAGCGAAAAAGTCGAGGAACTAATTTTTGGACCCGGCGACCGCACGTGGTTGATGTACCGACCGGTTTTCTGTTAGATTACTGAGACGGGGTGGGTTGGTGAAAATATTCCCGGAATCGCTCGAAGGTACACGCAATCAAATCACGAGAGGTACGAAAAACTCGTGTCATGCGCCATTCGGGGGGGAAAAAAGGAGAAAAAAGTTGGGTTTGGTTTTTCTTGGCCGTCTGTCTCAGCGTAAACAAGCAAACCCTAATGTGTGGCGGGCGGGCGGGCGCCAGTTGTCCTGCCCTTATTGTAGCACGAGGTCTTTCTGAACCTTCCAAGAATGCTGCTGCAGGTGTCTCTACTTGAAGTGTAGGAAGAGCCTGCTGCCTGCAAAGCAAACATGAAACATCCAAGAGCTTACCTAGAAAACCCTGTCAGATCTCTACGGTTTCCCGAAAACCTACGTGATCGGCTGCCGCCGGAGGAGAAGAAACCACACTACACAAGTGAACCAAAACGAACCAGTCCCTCAACCCTAGCAGCATAACCACTGGGTCACCCCGGCTGACCATATCACAAGTAAATATCATGTGAATAATATATGAGCATCCAAATAACTTTTAAAAAGCACCCGGAGAACGCTTAAAGTTTAACAACTAGGAGAGTACACTAATTGCAGAAAACAATTAGATACTCCTACAGACTAAAAGTGTGTTGCTGGGGTGTTGTATATAGCCCAGGAATTGCTGATCGGCTATATTGAATTTCAGCTGTTATTCATATAAAATAACTTAAAATGTATTGTAGCATTATTGTGCTGTCCTTTACAAAAATTGCCATTTTACATAGGTTCAGCCTCGTTTTATGACTGCAAATTGGGTTTATGATGATTTGCACTAACAATGCTGAATTAGGGTAATTTAAGTTGTTTTCCCAATTTTACGGAAGCCCTAGTACATTTATTTTTCATCCAAATAAATTTAAATTTGGCATTTAGTTTCTTTATATCATCAGAAATGAAATGTCATTTATAAAAGAGCCAATGTTTTTTATTGTTTTTGGAGCAAAATATCAAATTTTTTGAAAACACTGAATCTTCATTATCACGAAAAATCATGGGTTGAGATTGCATCTCATCAAAATACCTCAGATATGCATAGCTAAGAAGAAAGTTGTTGCCTCAAATCTAAATATTACAATTTTCACAGTAATCAAGTAAATAAAGCTGAATGACCCACATTTGATGATTGTCTTAATTAGGGTCAAATAGAAGTGATGCTTCTGCATTTAGCTCAGCAACCAACCAGGCCCCTTAATCATATCAATGAGGTTCAGTGTGGATGACAGCAGGATTCTTGCTGGAGTCTTCTTCAAATTTCAAATTCATGGAATTATTATTTATCAGAAACCTTAAACCTCCTGATCTTAATGATCAGAATTTTTTTTTTTTTTTTTTTTTTACTGTTATTATTCTAATTCTGTACACTTTGCTTGAAGAACACACACCTATACATATACTCCAGGTGTGTCATCAACAATTTTTTTAGAGTTAATACCGACTGATAATTGATTTTTGTTTAAAATCCCATAAAAATGTTCTACTTTTGTTCGGGTACGGTGTCTCTGTTTATCGCCATTTGTGTTTAATTCTTAGTTAAAGTGGGTTCTGCTCACTTTGGTGCCCTGTAAAAGCTAAACCAATAAAGAAAAGGGTCCTAACTACTTGAGACAGCTCTCTCTTCCCACTTGTCATCTCAAACGGAAAATCGATGGCTAACGCAACCTATTTAACAGTGCTCGTTTTTTTTCATATTTTAAATATGAAATTGTGTTTTGATTGACCCTATTTTTACTGCATTTATGAATCTGTTCATTAACACACCCTTTATAGTTCACATTTCTTTATCAGTCGTGGCAGATCTCCATTTCCAAGGTTCTCCCTGCCCGGCTACTGGTGTCTCGTGTAGTGGGTTGTATACAATTAGTAATAAATAAATAAATATGGAGACAAAAAAAAAAAAACATTCAAAACAACTCACTATTAATATAAATAATTTACAAACGTAGGGTTATAGCTGAATTCAAAAATAATATAGCCTCCATCGTCATGAAAACATCATTATCCTGCCTAGGTGTTTTAGGCAATGATCTCATTTAAATTATTATAAATTTCATAAAATGTAAAGTAACGCCATACCTTTAATGGTCCATTGGCTTCTAATTAACAAACTAATTTATTGATATTTTTTTTTTTTAGTTTTGTAAACAAAAAAAATATTCTTTTTTCCTATTGTGTGTGTACTGTAGCACAGAAATGTACCAATCCAAACATGTTGTAATTAAAAAGTGATATCCTTCAATGGTTAAGGAAACAAATAAACTTAGTACAATACAATTGATTGTCATGGTCTACTGGTATATTACAAAAAATCATTAATGCAATTAGACAAATGTTGCATGAAGCAGATGCTGCAGCATGGAATAAGATCGTAACACGCCCCGAACTACTGTATGAGGGTAGGTGGGGAAAGATCCCACCCATGTTGTGAAACATGCTGATATAGGTAGCATTCAAGGTGCCAGACAGTTAGATCTGTTGCACGACAATTGAAATGTTAACGCCACTATACTGAGGTTCATGCACTGACTGTGAAAGTCAGGCACTACTAGAGATTGTTCAAGTTCAGCACAACCATCTATGAAACTAACTGCTTCCAACCTCTAGAAAAGCTCAAGCAGTACAGAGGTCAGCAGTATAACAATCAACTTACTACAGATGTCCAATCATCAGACCAGTCCAGTAAATCAGCTTCAAAAACTACAGACATATGACTAAACAATATTCAGCAAGGTGGTCTTCTTCTCAGATGGATCAAGACTTTACCAGGGGAATGCTAATAGATGACTAAGGGTGTAGCATCAATGATTTGAGGTGGCATTAGTTTCCAACTCATAAGCTACTTACCAACCACAGAATACACACACAGATAACACAGACCAATTGGCACAATCCTTAGATTTGTCTCTACTACTGATAATCCTGGAAATTAATTAGATCATTAAGTAAAAATGCAGCAGATTTCAAATGCGAAACACCTCTTAAAATGTCTTCAAACTGAATGGAGAAAGATGGTGAATACACACCAAAACTTAGGAAAGCAGGAGGAAGATCAAAACCAAATACTTTGGAGACGCACCCTTAGTGTCTGGTCAACATGCATCATCATCATATTATCAGAAAGAGGGGACACTAAATAGATGATGATTTTCAGTCTAAAAAAGGGAAATATCACAAACTATTATTATTTTTGGATGTTTCAAACTTTATCATGAGTGATGCCGATATTTAAGCCTTATGATCAACATTAGCTATGAAATAATTCTGATTAATTACAGTATTATTTTATGAAGAATTAATCAGGAAAACACGAAAAATCATTCAAAAACATCACTTAAAGAAATGCATTTCGTTGTCATGTCTGCAGGTTGGTTTATGTTTTAAAAAAAATGTGTATTATCTTTACGAAATTATTTATTTTATTTTACCAGGAAGTTTTGTTTTCTAGAAAATGGCAAATTAAAACACCTAGAGCTTTACAAACAATCATTAAAGTCAGCTGACTAATTGAAACGACGACACCAGATCTTTAGCAGGGATAATTAGATTTTCACCTGGAAAACAGTAAAAGGAAAACTAACAAGCAAACAGCGAGACACAAATGGTATACCTTTTTTTACTAGGTGCCGGTTCGTTTAAAAATTTTTAATTGGTTTAGGTCTTTTACTTTTTATATCTAAAAGCAAAACATCCAAAATGAGCCGGTATCGAAACGGATGCTTTTTCCTTTTGAATTTTAATTTTCTACTGCTGCTGATGGAATACGAATCTCTGAATTAAGTGCCTTGTTTGCTCACCAGTTGGGGTGGGGGGGGGTGCATGATTCTAACAGCAGTGACTCTGTCAATAAACCAAACAGGTAGTGTCACTTTTGGTCTTTCTTGACGTGAGACAAATCGTACTTCCCTCGCACACACTTCAGCTTCACACCAGGTACGTCCTTCAGCCTGCCGCCACGCACCAGCACGATGCTGTGCTCCTGGAGGTTGTGACCCTCCCCCGGCACATATGCCGTTGCCTCCCGGCCGGTGCTCAGTTTCACTCGCACACACTTTCTGTTCGCCGAGTTTGGTTTCTTTGGCTTCTTGATGAGAGTCTTCAGAACGACTGCTCGAAGAAAGGGCTTGCCATCTGTCGGGCTTTTCTTCTTGGGCTTCGGTTTTGGCGGGCCATTCCGATGCATCTGATTCAAGGTCGCCATGCCACACGACTGACCAAACATGCCCGGCTTCAGCGTACCTGGTGAATATGAAAGAGCAGCGTAGACGACAACATCAAATAACTCAACGCCACCAACTCCCAATCTCAGAAAATTCTTGCCAGTCCTGGTTAAGGGCTGGCCAGCACCCTACGCAAATCCTCTATTACATTTGCCTTAGATAAACTAAAAGAAATTACAGACCATGTTACTCAAGTGTCCTACCTTCGTTTCTTGTACTAACAGGTGTCTTAAGAAAACAATACAGCTTAGAAACTTTCAATCTTAACAATCAGAAAAAGATGATTGTACATTTAGTGTATAGAAACAAAAGATTTTTAAAAAGTCGATGGAAATTAAGGAGAAATTCCTACTTATTTCAAGACTTCATGCCTACACTTTGACCTCCCCCACTTGTTTGCAGCAACTCTGCTCAAGACCCACCTAGGCCAAGCTTAAATTTAGAGGAGAACGAAATTACTGTTAGTTACCTAGAGTACAACTTCTATTATTACATTTTATACACAAGGCCATTAACCCTTCAAAAAAATCTCCCCTTGATCTGGCATACAAGACTAACTACATTAGCAAAATTATTTCACTAAAAACTGCTATGTGAAGATTTCAAAGCCGACACTAATCAAATAATATTTATTATATTAATAGTTACAATATGGTCTAGAAATAATGTGGATTTTCTAAACAGCTATGTCAGCTGAGGCTAAAAAGACCATAAAACAAGTTTCCAACAGTAACTTCCTAGTTTCTACAATCATTTCTCTGCTATGAAATGTAGAATAGCATCTGAATTATGATTTAGAAGCTGCCTCACTGAAAAGGACTTATATACCTAAGGAAGTCATAATGGATATTTCAGAATTGAAATTATGCTGGACTGGCCATCAAAAGTTTCCAAACCTTGTTTTGGCCACCAACCAGTGAGAGGAAACAAAAAGACCCAGAAAAATCAAGAGGGGCAAGAATAGCTATCCAAATTATCCTGGAACCCCACCTAACTCTGATGGATTTCAGTCCAAATCAAATCCTGCCCCTATGAGATCGCAGAACTGAAATGAACCCTACTAGATTCCATCCCAGACTTTGCCAGAGCACATCTCACTCCCCAGCTGTGGATATGAAATAAAACAAACCCGGCTGCATTAAAATCAGATTTTTCAAATTTTGTAGGTAAACAAGTTGTGGTTATTGTTCAGGCCTGAGAACTCTGTTTAACAAAGAGCATTACAGGGTTATTCTGTTTAAAGAGATAAGCAATAGCAGTTTTTACATGTTCTAAGTGCAGTCTAACCCAACAAGTTTTCAAGCTTACTACTTCGTCAAACAACTAAAGAATTATAACAGGATATCTATCTTCTTAGAAAAAACAAAGTCTAGGTACAATTCAAGCCTGAGCATGACATGTTAATTTTATGAAAGGAAAAAGCAATATGGCCAGAGGGGAAAGGACAATATCAGAGGTTAGTCAATTTATAGGAGCTTGGAGATATTTTTAATATGAACAAAAACTCTCTTACCATAACAGATTCTAGAGCCAGGGGACTTCAGAGACAGAGCACCAACCTGTCGGCACAGACCTGTTATAAAGTTCATTCCTGAAAATTAAGCATGTTTGAGTATTTTTTAATTTGACTGTTGTGCTAATAAAGTTTAAAAATGTACTATACTAAAAGGAGGATTCTTTCAATGTCAGATATCTTTTTTTTCTGTCAGTGGTATTTTTTCAAAGTAAATATACTGTGATAATGAAATACCTCCATAAAAAGGCATCTCATTAAAATTTTGTGTTAATTCTGTCTTCTTTTGTCCATATTGAGAATAACACCCAGAGGTAGATACGAAAAAATGATAAGAATCATAGATATATGGGATATTTAAGGGAATGACACTAAACTTTTGCTTCATGCTCTCAATAATAGCAGAAAAAAATAGTGAAACAACTTGTATAGCAACAAGCCAAACAAATTTGTTGTCCAAGGGAGATAACTACAGCTTATTTACGCTAAAATGTTATTTAGAGGGAAATTAAATCAAATGGCTAAAAAAGTTCTTGAAATTCAAACAAATACTAAATATTGTCCACAATAAAAATACGAGCCGTGAAAAGATGGATGTAAAAATTATTATTTTCTAGTTAACATGATTTTTAATATATAATATTAATTATAAAATATATAATAGGTTTAATTCCTTTCTCATTCGTTTGTTTTAAGTTGCTTTCAATAAGAAACCAAACTGTTTTTAATAGATATTCATTTCACATGTAATAAAATAAGAACAATTTTAATTTATTAATGTAAATAACTATATCAAGAATTCAATCACAAAAGTAAAGTAGAATTTAAAGACTATATAATTGAATTCATGGATTCTTGGGTAACTGTTCACTTTGTCAGATAAAATGTCTTCCTGAAAAATTCTGAGGTTCACACATAAATAAGAATGAATTAAATATCCACATATCAGTACTTTAAAACTACTATTGCCCATTGCAGGTTTCGTTTGAAGGGAAAGTAGAAAAAGTAGTGACATTATATGAATGGCACACCATCCAGTAGCATGCACAACTATAATGTAGAATCAAATGCCACAAAGACACTATGCACAATATTGCAGCTGTTAGTGGCCCTCAGGTATAGTTCAGACATTTCCCATCAATAATCAGTAGTAACTGAATTAATCAGTGACTTCACTTAATAGTATTAAGAACCCTGGAAAGGCCCAAAGTAACTTTCTAGTACCACAAACTTTGCATTCTTTCTTATCTTGTTTGTAGTCTTGCTGACATGAAAGCTACAGCATCACCCATCCAGTTTTGAAAAGTATCAAGAGTTTTAATTTCCACAAATTCCCTCTAAATAAATAATATGGGTAAATTATCAGAAAACTGGAAACATGTACAAGCAGCCCTAACTAGCTGTTACTGTTTCTATTTATTCAATTTGATCTACTGTGCAAATCAACTAATGAGAAAATAATGAGTTATCTATCAATACAAGGTCACTGGGTCTGTGTATCTTATGTACTGTTTGCAGCTGACTGCTTGTGCAAAGCAGAGCAACTATAAATCAAAAGAAAATTTACATCAAAGGTGATAAGAATAACTGATAACTGTCATTATCAGCAGAGCCCTCAAAACAACCAATGACCTAAGTACTTCAATAAGGATAAATTCATAAACAGTTTGTTGTCGTTTTATCATTGTTACCACCTGCAATCTACATTGTCAAGCTTAATTCAAGAGCACTCTCTAAAAAAGTGGTGCAACAAAACCATTGTCTGTTCAACAATTAGAATATTTCTGTATGTAAATGCTGTACATTTAATCATATTTCTCATTTAAAAAATATAAAATTACTAAAAAAAATTTTAAATAGCTAACACACGATTGCTTGATGCTCTTGCTTTAGTTCCTTTTATTCTATTAGATTTCTTCCTTCTGATATTTTTCGATTATGGTGAACTCTAAAATTCTGCTTTTTCTACCGTTTAGTTAAAATACTGCCTTTTTAATTTCTTTTTTTTTTTTTTAAATGAAGAATCATTACATTTTGTTGTTGTTTTCCTGAAGCCGGATATTTACTTGTCTCTGTACCTACCGATCGGAGAGCCATACCCAAACTATTTAATAATAATAATAATAATATAATAATAATAATAATAATAATAATAATAATAATAATAATAGAACAAAGTGAGAAGTGCCAAGCTTCTTTTCTGCTGATTTACTAAGTTAATGGCTGTTAATCTGGTCGGAATAAGAGGGGGGGGGGGATGTTCTGTCACCCAGTGGAGAATCGCTACAATAGCACAACGATGGGGTAGGAGGGTTGGCTGTGTGTGTCCTTACCACTGCTGCTTACTCGCGGCAACAGTAGATTATCCTTTCAACGCGATTAGTATTAATATTACTGCCAGCAGCTCTGCATAACATCGCAAAGGTTACCTTTCGTTGAGGCAGCCGTCCTGATCTATATAGAGAGAGAGAGCACCCAAAAGAAAGAGATGCTTCTCCATCTGGCTTTAAACTTATCCCCTCCCCTCCCCTCCGCTGCTATGCACTATTCTTTTTTTTGTTGTTGTTGTTAATTTATTTAATTCATTCACAATTCCATTTCTGAGTCTTCCCTCCCCGACATCAAGCCGGGCCCTCTCGAGTCTTCCCTCCCCGACATCAAGCCGGACCCTCTCGTTGCTGTACTGAATGCGGCCTCCCATCTCTTATACGTAACTGAGCCGGATGAATCTGGGATAAGGCAGAAGAATACTGCACAAGCGCTTATCAACGAGTTGTCTTATTATTATTATTATTATTACTACTACTACTATTACTATTATTACATGCTAACCTGATATTACCTGAAATAAAAGCCCATCATCGCTAGTGGGATTTCGTTCCGCTTCTTTGGTACACACGAAGGTTAGGAACAGTACTAAGACAATAGGTAATTGTATTCCTTTGGTGGATGCTAATCTTACAGTACCATCCCCTTCGCCTTAATTTTTCCGATCTTACATTTTTAAAAGAAGAAGAAGAAGAAGGAACAGCGGACTACCTCACAAGCAGGACCATCGCCGGTAACCAACTAATCGTGTTAGCTTACCTGGGTCGGGAAAATGGTGGCTCGGCGAGGGAGACATCGTTAATTGGTCTTCTTCCGGCAATCTAATTTACACAAACACACAAACATTTTAAATATATTTTAATAGTTACACCCTAGTCATGTTGTCTCATGTTTGTTTTTTTATTTGATTTGATTTTATTTTCTGTATTAAAAGTAAATATTACGACAAAAGCAAATCCGGTAGCTAGAACTATCCCCTCCCCTCCCCCCGGGTCGCTCTCTTGCTGGGAGAACGTTCATGAATGCATAACATTATAAATTATTAGATTCCACCTCGGTTACTTACTTACTTACTTATTTATTTATTTATTTCCTTTCGGTAGGAACAAATCAAAACCGTTTAAGTTACCACCTGAAAACACTTTCCAACTTATGGATACCGGAAGAGAGAGAAACAAAAAACATAGAATTATCTCCCTTTCAACGGAATGTGTTGAGGGGGGTGGGAATCTCTCCACGGTCAGCTCGGCTGCCTGTTCACGCTAAACTAATTAAATTTAATATTAATTTACTTGTGTTATGAGGTGTTGTTATTGTAAAGGTTGATAACTAACTCGTGCTGATACTTCAAACGTTTCTTTTCAGTTTATTATTATTATTATTATTATTATTATTATTATTATTATTATTATTATTATTATTATTTTTTTTTTTTTTCCATTTGGTGCTTATGTCCGTTGCTTTGAAATTGTAATAAATATTATGAACCTACAAGCATCCAAGGGAAATGAGGCAGCAGCACCCGTAGGTTGGGGCGAGCAGCTGAGCCCCTGCTGACTCCGCATTCGGCGAAACCAATTCGTTTGTTTTCCCCCCTCGTAGTCTACGCTGTTTAATTCTCCCTTAAAGGTTAAACCAACACTGAGAAAGTCTCAGAAGCTTATAAACTTTCGAAAATGCGCTTTATTATCACAGTTTGTTCGTTTTTTAAAAAAAAAAATAATTAATTAATATAAAGGGAACAGGTAAAAACAACAATTAATTACCTTTGATATATATATTTTTTATATATTAGTTACCTCCCCTTAGAGAACTCTCCTTCCTGAGAAAGATATTGCGATCACGTTTGGTTCAGTCATGTGACTTGCGAGGCCGCTCGGAGAAGCGGGAAAACCCACGATGGCTATTCTTCGGTCGGCACGACCCGGATAATACTCGTCCTCCCCTCCAGGTGTCTGATTGCTGTTCAGAAGAGGATGGCGCATTTCTCCCCTCCGACCCGGAGCAGTCCCACAGCTTTAGCCGCGATGCAGTTTGTCGCTGGAGGCTGCGCTGGTGGGTTACCTTGTAATATACTGCCCCTAGTCAGTGACCCCGCCCCCCTCCCCCCTCCCCGGACACGCCTGGCCTCATCATCTGGCCTAGTCACCGTGCGCCGCATCTCCGGTGTCGTGAAATAGAATTACAGGCCTAATAAAGAGGAGTCAAACGTATAGCCCGCACACCCCACATGCCAGCCTCTTTATGCGCATTGCTGTCATGAGCATTCAGTGGCCAGATGTGAGATGTTCAGCACTAACCCTGACTTCTTTCAAGCTAATTGGTTTTCAAAGTGTGCTTGTTCCATTTGTTAAAGCCAAGAAAAATACCCAGCAGTTTTCTATACTCTATATCCCAATGCACAAATTTCTTGCGCTTTAAATGCCAAGGTTTTTAAATTAAGCTAAGAGGGAAGAAGGTGGATTTTAAAAATGTCTTTGGACTTTTGACTTTGCTCCCATTTTTGTTATTATTAATCACAGGCCTGATATTACTTGAGATAAGTGTACGTCAGCTTTATTCACACACACAACCCATCATTAGTGGGATTTTGTTTCACTTTGTTGCACCTGAAAGGGTAAGAACAGAGTGAAGACAGTAGGATTGCCTTGGTAGTTAATCTTATAGTAAATCCCATCCACCTTAACTTTCTAGTTTACATTAAAAGTATAGTTTAGCAAGTGACTGCATTAACTCACATAGATTGGGAAAATGAATACTTGGCAAGAGAGGCATTATTAATTGTTGTTCTTGCGATCTAATAATAGAAAATCCAATCAGACTACTACATATCAGAAAATAATAAAAGATATCCTGTGCCAATTAATGTGAACATGAAACTAAATTGTTTTTAATGAAATATAGTATTTTTATTAGTAAGCAGTTATTTAATTTACGGTACACAATGCAATATTGCATCATTTTTGTATATTGGGCTTGTCATCATTCAGTTTCTGCCTAAGTCATATTCTTGTCATTCATCAGAGTTAGATGTGTGATCTCTATTCTTTTGCATTTAAGAGTTAACTATGGACATCACATCAAGGAAAAGAACTCAAATGATTGCCTTGAATGAACTCATCTCTCATGCTATGAGAGATTGCCAATTATATCAAAGTTAGCGGGGAACGGTCAGTAAGATGACTGAGAAGGAGAAAAACAAACCACGGGCTCAACATCCTCATCAAGGAAAGGCAAATTATAGAAAAAAAAAAAACCAACATTCAAAAATGATACAAAATTAATAAGAATGAGCAAGCAAGATCTCAGAAATACTAGTGAGATGCTTAATCTGGAATTAACAGCAGCAGGTTTCCAGATATCATCATCATCAACTGTAAAATTTTGATTGCTTGAAATGAGTCAACAAGGCAATAAACTTCTGGAAAAGCGATTGCTAACAAAATTAAAGATAAAATGCTATCCATGGACCTAGAAATATGCTGGTTGGTCAAAAGAAGACTGGTGCAATGTTTTATTTTCAGATGAGTAATTTTTTTATTCTGGGAAAACAATGTTGATTTTTATGTTATTCACATGGAGAATGCACAACCAGTTCCCATTATAATCAAACTGTGAAGCATCAAGGCATGATGAATAGTAAGAAATATAGTGATGTTCTAGAACACCATGGTTGTCAAACCAGAACTGTTGAAGATATCCCTGATGGCAGTTTCCCAACAGTATCCAGCTTAATGCCATTAATAAAAATGTGTTAAAATGAACAATATCAACTGTTTAGATTGGCCAGGAAACTTGTCAGATTTAAACTCAGTCAAAAATCTATGGACTATATGTAAGTTTAACCTTCAAAAAAAACTGAATTGTACAACTAAAAAAAGAATATGATCAGGTCTGTCATCCAAGTCTGTTTTCATGACAAAGAAATGAAAATCTGTGAAAAGTTGGTGCATTACATGCCCAAGCATGTTCAAGATATTATTAAAGCTAAAGATAGTAATATCAAAATTTAAGATTTGTTCCAGTCTTTTAAAATATATGGTGTTTACTAAAAACTTTGGAAGTTAATGTTTTAGTTTCGTAATCATGCACTTTTTTTTTGTCTAATTAAGGCTCAGTCTCATCATAGTCATCTGGGTTATCAAACGTCAAGTCTGTCTCCAGAACCCTTGCATGTCTTATATATGTCCTCTAGGCAGTACTTAAAAAATACTGAAGTGACATCTCATTTGATCTTTACTTTCTAGCTTGTCTTTGTTGTTTTTCCAGCTCTCAGAATTTAGTGTTGCTTTTGTTTTTCAACTTTGATGTCACAAAGCAGGGATGTACAGTCCATGGATGTATGGAGTGCAGCTCACACCGCCTTTCCTAAAATCAAGGAAAATTTAAGTAAACTACTCAGTTTGTCAGTTCTGCATAGTGATTTCAGTTCAGTTTTTAAATGTCATCAAACTATACTGTGTGTGATTAGTGACCATCTATTGTGCAGCAGAGCTGCTATAGTTGTATTATCTGGTACTCAAGGAATTTAATTTACACAGACACTGTACTACAAAGCAGAAACCTTTTGATGAGTTGGAAGGTGAACTACGGTTGAAAAAAAATCAAATCTCTTACACGTGGTGTTACTGTTCAGCAAACTATATTCACTGAAGGTCATCAAAAAGTTGAAATTGACGCAGGTGAGCTACAAAATTGCACATTTAATAGCAAAAACTTTGCAACTGTTTACCAAGGGTGACTTTATAAGTGCGTGGTGATAGGTGCTCCAAGATTCTGCCCCAACGCAGCGAAGAAGTTTGAAAGCATTAGCTGAAATCACAAGACAGCACATGGAGTTGTCATTTTGTCAAGTGACGCATTAACCAGTTTAAAACAAAAAAGAAAGAAATTTTTTTTTTTTTTCCTAGTAGTGTCATCACCAGCTCAGTTGTTAGCGTTTGTATGTGGTGTGACGTAAAACTGTACCACTCATGAAAAACTTGTTGGCATGACTTCGCCTAAAGGCCAAAATAAAGGAACTGACTGACTTGGAGCACTGCAATACCATTGAGCTTGACATGACAAAATTAGCAGGCATAACAACCATTGGCTCTCCTGCGATGATTGGTGCACAAATAGATAGGTCCTTTTGCTGATGAAACATCTGGGTAAAAGTCAAAATGAGCTGCTTCAATTTCATTGCATTATTCATCAGTAGAAATTGTGGGGCAAAGAGTTGGACTTTGAAAATGCTATGAAAGTGGTGGTTTCAACTGTAAACTTTATAAAATCATGAGACCCAAACCACTGCCAATTCAAGTTGTTTCTTGAAGAGATCAAAGCAAAAAATCGGGGATCTTGGCTTTTCTCACTGACATCAGTTGGCTGGGTCAGGGAAATACATTGTGGTGATTTATTGGGAAGCATTTTTTTTGATTCCTAAATGGAAAAGGGGAAGCAGTTCTGGAATTTGAAGATGTAGGATTGGCTCTGCTATCTACCATTTTCTATTGACATTACCAACCACTGAATACTAGACCTCAAGGCAAAGATCAGTTTATTTTTACAACTTTGCACATCATTTTACAGCCTTTTCAAAGAAAACTGGAACTGTTTCATGCACAGCAGCTTCAGAGAGAACTAGATCATTTATTAACATGTCGGAAAATTCCTGAGAAGCTCAGTGAGATGCATGAATATGCAAAAATACAGAGGGGGGGGAATCAGCACTGCAGGGACTATTTAAAAATCGGTCAGAAAAATCTGTCTTTCCTCTCCTGATGAGGTTGAACCAGAAGAACAATTGGAACTGATCAATTTGAAAAAACACTGACTGAGTTAGCTCAAAATTAATGGAAGGGGATTTACTCCGTATCTACATCTGCTTGGTTCAGATGTCAAGATCAGTAATTTACTTAAAGGAGAAGACTGCTCTCTATGCATGCTTATTTAGTTCTGTGTGTAGTTGCCAACAAACGTTGCTTTTAAATCGATTTAATGATGATGGTTTACATTGTTTTTCAATTGATGACTGCAAAATCGGACTCCAGTAGTTCAGAGATGTAGTGTGAGAACTTCCATTAAGAAGCTATTATCACTATTAATAAATATGTCTAATCATTCAAATGAGTTTTAAATCTACAAAACCATCTGTTTTTTTCACTGATCTCATTTAGAATTTAACTTTGATATAATTATTTAATGTGCAATGCTTTATGCCAGAAGTGGTGTGGGGAATTATTGCAAAATAATCATAAGTTCTCACTTTATTTATATCAAAAATCCTAATATTTCACACCAAGGACCTTTGTTTATAGGATTATATTTTAAAAGCTGTTTGCTGTTTCAATCTTGAAATTTTTTAATGTCATCTTGTGAACAAGGTCTCAGTCCATAATATTAGGATATGAAATATCAGTAAATAAGTGTGAACTTAATCATCTTGCTAATATTATTTAATCTTGAATATCTTCAGTTGTTAACATCATGATTTGACTGACCAATATTAGTTTAAACTACTTTCTTATCATCTTTCCTTTTTAATTTCCCTTTATTTCTATATAGTGTTTTTGCCTGATGGACAAAGCTGATATCTTTACATATCTTGTTTATTTCAGTATCAGGTATCTTGTGGTATCTTGTGTGTGTTTTTTTTTAAAAAAAAATTCATATGGAATAATCTTATTTTAATAATGATATCTGTCTTTTACATAGATATCACATGCTATTTAAATGTATGGCTACCTATCTATTTATTATTGCTGGATTATTTTTTTTTTCTGATATAGTGCGTAAGTTTATGTCCCTGAACTTATAATAAAAACAAACGAGTTTATTAGTCCTCTGTGGCTGAAAGGCTATTATAGAGTGTAGCTAAGCACATTAAAAAATGTCAACAATAGAGGACTGGAATTTAAGAAATTATTTTTAGCCATGCTTTCTTATCTACTGATGTCTCCCCTAAGGAAAAAAAAAAATAGTTTTGCATGCATGTTATAAAGTAACATTTGTTGTAGACGGATGTTTGTTTGATAAGAGTAAGTTTTTCTAAGACTTAGTCCCGATGGACGATGTGTGACCGTTCTTTCATTAACCGAAAGTCTTATTTTAAAAATTGCAGTTTTAATTCAACAGCTTTCCTTTCCTCCTCGTATATCGTTCACCTTAACTTAACAACAAGCAGACTTCAACTCCGCTACTGACACAGTGACAGCACATTCTGAAAAGTCTATGCTGAAATCAAAAATATTAGGTGAACAGGGTGAAAGGCCAGGTTTCTTTTTGTAATGCAGAATTTCTCCAATTGTGTTATTTTAAAATATAAGAAAGAAATGGTGGATGGACGGTGAGTGAACTATAGCAAAGCCTGAGGAAAATGAGAAATCAGAAGAACATTTACATTTTGGAAATCAACTCCGTATGCATGTAATATTGTCCGTGCCACGCCATAAATATTAACCTGTATATCTGTCTCAATTCTGTGTGAACTGAGCTGTGCATTTGTTTTGAAGGTTTGGTGGAAGTCTCCATGATGCATCCTTTGGATCTGATCAAGACCAGGTTTCAGATTCAGCGAGGTCCGGATGACCCCCAGAGATACACATCTTTGTGGGATTGTTTCCGAAAAATTACAAAGACAGAGGGGTAAGTTTGTGAGAGCGAAAAAAAAAATAAAATAAACACAGTAGGACGTTTTTTTCAGTCTGTCTTTTATATTTTTTTCAAAGATTAATTAGTCTAGTGCTAACAGAAAGGTAGTTTGTTTGCTTGTTTGCTTTATCTGAGATAAGAAGTGTGATTATAGTATTAACAGACGGAAAGAGACAAAATGAGATTAGATCATAGCTTTCATCATCATCATTAGTTGGCAGGTTTTTGTTAACTTTGTATATTCTATAAGCATTACTGTCAATCTTTATAAATGAAAGTTACTGATGATAACTTACAGTGGGGTTATAGATAGCCAGAGAGATCTTTTTTTTACAAAGTGTACATGATGGTAGACATTTTTTTTAAATATATCCTTTCTGTCTTGGTAAAGCATTCCAAGCTAAGTGTAAATCTTTGTAATAATTTCTCTTATCTTGTCCTTTGGCATCTACAGGCATTTTTCATTATCTTACAGTTAATAAACAAACTTAAAATTACCTCATAACTAAAAAAAAAAAAAAATAGGTTTGTAATAATTTATCTTTAATTTTAAAGGAATTTAGATAAATTTAAACTTTTGAATAATTATTTAAAACATACATGAGTGTGCCATAGTTTTCTTTTCAAGATAACTACAAAATGCTTAGTGTATGCCAAAGTTGTGCATGGAAATGTATGGCTTTTGTACAGATTCTGACATCGCTACTTTTTAAACTCTCACTTCAAAAGAGTTTTTAAAAAATGTAAGGCTTCCATTTTAAAGAAACATTCTTGTATAGGGCACAAATCTGTGATGCCGAGCTTTTACTACAAGAATTCTTAAACTTTACTGTTAATATGAAAGTATCTATAAAAAATGAAACTAGCCAAGTAAGCCCTTTGAAGTTATTCTTCACAAAAGAGAGGACATCAGCTGCTAAATCAGACCAAGTAAAGCAGTGATGCCTGAGGATTTCCCATCTGTAGCACCATAGTCTCAAACAGGTTGGATCAAGGATTTATAGAGAGAAGCAAGAATGTTCAGAAGATTCACTAATTAGAAAGAAACTGAGCCACACTGAAAAGGGGTTGATGTGTTTTTTGTTTTTTTTTTTTCCTTTTTTTATTATTGGTATGATAGTTCACATCCTTAAGCAAAGCACTTTTTAAAACTTGGTTGTAACTGGTTGAAAATAATTTCATATATCTGTATTTATGATTTAGTGAATTTACTAAAAATAATCTGAATATGTCTGTTCTCACAATAAGACCATCAGGGCGGACTGAAGAAAGGTTTAATTCTTCAAGAATCCACTGAAAAAGTAAATTATTGCAAATTTCATCAACATCTAAAGGATGGAGAAGTTTCACTAAATAAGTTCCAATTGAAACAACAGTCATTAAGAATTCTTTGCATAAATTCAAAAGCACAAGCACGTTACATAAAAAATAAGTTAAAAAGATTATCTCTGTTTTTCAGAAATAATGGTTATTTGACTGACTAATTTTGTCCAGCAGAAAAGGTTATTCATGGAGCTATGTTGCTTTATGCTATATATACTGTATATATACATATACATATTTTTTTTGGTGTACTTATATGTTGTCTGTGAAAACTTGCTTGCTAAAACAGTCTGTGCTTGTCATTAATGTGAATTACAATGTGATGGAGATGTGCCAGTTGTACTTTCATGTATATTTCCAGTCATTTATTTACTGCTGATACAATTAAAGTTTTCAGTATAAATGAAGAAATGCAAATTACTATGGAAGTGGAAATGAAATTGGGGGGCTGGTGATAATGCCATTTCAGTCAAATTTTATATGAATGAGATGTTCCAGGTAATTTAAACAAACAGCAAATGAAGCATTATTATCTAATATGTAAAAAAAATATATTGTTTTCACAAAAATTATTCACTTTGGAATATCTTTCCCTTTTTTTCTTTTTTCTAATTAGTCCTTCAGCATTCTATAAAGGAATCCTGCCTCCTCTATTGGCGGAAACTCCAAAGAGAGCTGTGAAATTTTTTACCTTTGAACGCTACAAATCCTTGTTTTCCAATGGAAACGCTTTGCCAGCACCTGTAGTGAGTATCCTCCTGAGACTGCAGGAACTCTGAACTTCTGTTGCTAAAGGCAACAAATTTTATTAACTTAGGGTCAGCTAGAGACTTGACAGAAGTTCTCTAATTAATTAAGGCTGTTGATCACGTGGGCGGTCATTATTTAGTTACCAATTCTAGAACTGGCTGATTTGACTTTAATAAACAGTTTTAAAATGGTTATGAAAAAAGATCCTTCTTCAAAAAAATGCGAAATTTTTAATACTAAGAATAATAGTTATATATTTCGTTTAATGATAGAATTAATATTATAACGAATCTGTAAGGGGAAGTAAGAATTAGATATTAGAGTTACTTCCCCTACTTTAGCGATTTTTTTTTTTTCAGGAAAAATTACGCGCTTGGAGTTAATTTATTTAAAAATAAATTCCGATTAAATTTTCTAACTGTAGAAAAGTTTTTAAAAAAGGTAATGTTTTTGTTGTTGTTGTTTTTTTTTACCCCTTTGGCAAATAGAAATCTTTGCAGATTTGGTTTAGTAAGTTGATGAGTTGCTTTTGATGCTTCAAGAGTAATAATCAAGGAAACAACGAAGTGCACTTACTTCCCTTCTACCATAAAATCTTGCAAAGTATTAGAATTTTTAAAGTTTGTGCAGCTCACTATTCCAAAGAGTTTGGTCTGTGCCCTTGTCGAAATTATCAGCTTTGCATGCAACTAACACTGAGACCTGAAGTAACCCTGTTGATGGCTACAGAGTAGCATAATGAAATGTAGATGTATTAATTACCAAAAAAATTAAAGGATGGAGAAACCAGAATAGCTCTTTCACAGCCCATCATCATCATTATCATCCATCTTGTTTAGGTTCTCACCTTGGCTGGACTGTCTTCTGGCTTGACAGAAGCTGTTATAATTAACCCTTTTGAAGTTGTTAAAGTCCAGATGCAGGCAGAGAGAAATAGTACTTTTTTTCAGGTGAGTACAACAGTCAGCTTGTTAAATTACTGTCTACACACCCTCATCATTAATGTTTGTTCCAGGATATTGTTTCTGACTAATCTAACTATTTATTGATACTACACAAGCTACAGGAATTCTGAGTTCTAAAAAATGAAAATGAATGAATTAAGAGGGTGAAGAATATGTATTATTGGTATCTTTGATGTTTTAATCAAATAAGATTAACAGACTAACAGAAATAAATATACATTCTAGGGGTTTATGAAACATACACCTAAATGATTTTAAATGAAGACATTTATGACACTAACCCAGACATTGACAATAACATTTCTGTTTTTCTGTTAATGTACATTTTTTGCAGACACAGGTTGGACTTAAAAATCCCTCCCACTATGCTTTGAGTATTTTAGGTATTTTCTCTCCAACAAACTTTACATATTCAGTTACACTTGTTCGTTTCAGACACATTAACTTTTCTTATCTTTACAAACATTGTAAAAGTTCTGGGTTTCCTTCCCCAGCAAAGATCTACTTTTGTTATTGCAAGGGAGATCATCCACGAAAACGGGTTTGGCTTCAGAGGGTTAAATAAAGGACTGACGTCAACCTTAGGCAGGAATGGTGTGTTTAATATGATCTACTTTAGCTTCTACTACAACATGAGAAATATTTTTCCCGATTCACAGGTGAGTCATGTTAAACTAGATCTGACGCTATATATATATATAGTAAATTATTCCTTTTTTAAAAAGAAAGCTTTTACTGAGAGATAATTTCTATGACAATGATTTAGGAGTCTTTAGTTATGAGCTGGTTTTGGGAAAAACAAATGAGGTTTTTATTGCTGGTTTGTTTTTCTTAAAAAGTATAAATGTATAGGGTTTTAGCGGTTTTATTATGTCAGGTCTGTCCTGCCAGGGGAGACAGTTTTATTAATGCGTGATTTTATCTATTAAAATGTTTTGTCATATTTGTTTATATATTTTTTTTATTTACTTTTCAATTTAGGCAGTTCACTTTAAAAGCATTTCAGTTGTACATCTAAGTCCATTCTGTATTTATACACAGAACTAATCAGTAATGTCTTTTTTTTTATAATAAAAAGTTTAGTGAATTTTGCAGTAGTGGTGTGAGGTAAACCATTTTTTTCTTAACCCAAGATTGATAACTGATGGTGGATTAGTTGTATGATATGTCTCACGAACATGTTAAATCCTTAACTTCTCTGCACAGAATCTTAAGTTTGTAGCACCTGGCCACTTTCTTAATAACCACAGGAGTTGCCAAATATAATGTGAAAACAAATGTCATAGTATAGCATTAATTTCCAGGGTGATCTGCCAAGATGTATGGTGTTTTACAGGACTTGCTGAGCCGCTTTATAATTGGGGTTCTGGCAGGGGTTCTTGGATCGTGTGTGAATATTCCCTTTGACGTTGCCAAGAGCAGAATCCAGGGACCACAGCCGGTGTCTGGCCAGATTAAATACAGAAAATGCTTTCAGACGATTTTACTGGTCTATCGAGAGGAGGGGTAGGATTTTTTAACACTGCCTGTCAGGTTTTTATATAATAATTTTTTCCCAGATCTGTTGTTGTTGTTAGTATTTGACAGGGCACCTGATTACTTTGAGAATGCAGCATTAAATACAAACTAATGAGTAGTCTGATGGAACTCAGACAAGGTGTGCTTCTTGTCATCTTGGAAATTGCAGCAACCTCACCTGTGACCTGTGAATTCGATGTTCATGGGCTGAACAGGAAGGAGGAACAAAATTAAATTAACAGAACCTTTTAAGTTGTCTTAGGAAGAAAAATACTACTGTTCATCTTTGGAAATGTATGTTTATATTGTTTATGTGTGTTATGCATCATTAGTAATTACACTATACACGTGCAGACTGTCACTATATAGACACATGGTTTTGTTGACTTTAAAGTTATACTGAAGACAAATTTTCAGGGTGTTTTTTGGGGAGCTAGAGATAAACTAACTTTGATAATACTGATTCTAAGAGAAAATATTAAAATAAGAAACGTCTTTAAAGTAGGGAACAGTGCAATTTCAGCTGCTAAAAATCTAGTCAAAGAAAAAAAGGGGAATGTTCAACAGGACCATAGAGCGCTAGGGAGTTAATTCTTGATTATTGATGATGTTAGCCTATAGCTTCATTATTTAATCTGCCCACCTTTTTCAAAGCTGTATAGGCTGTGGCATGTAGTACCTTCCTTGTTACCATTTTCTAGAATCTTAATATACTTTTAGATGACTTAGTAATATTTAAAAATGTACAGCTACCCAGTTTGGTGTATAACTATCTAAGAGAACATTCAACAGACTTAATTCTTTGAACACGGGGGGTGCCTGCTGTAATAGTTTCACATAACATTTTCTAAAATTTAAAACAATTAGAAATTACCCAAAACACAGCTTGATTTTGCCTACCAACAGAACTTTGCACAAATGGAATAAATTACTGGTGGTAGTTGTTGATATCAACAGTCAGCTGGTTGAAAGTTGTTTTTGTGTTCAGGAGATCTAACAAAGTTGAAATGTTTATACCATCTCAGTAAAGGAACTTCCTGTGCAAGCTTTCTGAGATGCATTCTCAATATTTATTGCTGGTATAGCCTTTTGGTAAAATTTTGAAGTACTATTAAATGGTTAATATAATGATTACAACCAAGTAAGTTTGCTTAGTGCTTGGCAGTTTAATTTTTATTTAATGTTCTACAGCAATACAGCATCTGGGCACAGTGTGCACTGCAGTATCTTATTTCTGGGATACATATATTATTTAATATGAAACTCACTGTCACTTATCCAATAGTCTGATTGTTTATACGGTAAACTCTGTTATCTTGAAGTTTTGTGGGTTTGGCAATTTTTATTCAAGATAAATGAAGTTTGAGATATCCGGAGTTTGATAAGATGGGGCTTTGGAGCATTAGTATGACTGTCTTCGGGTAGGGAAATTCTAATCTACTCATGGAGAGGGGGTTAGGGATGGAAATATGCTGTGATGGGTATTTTTGCTTCTCTTTCTTCCATGGTTTTGCATAATATGTATGACTTGTTTCATATTATTTTGAAAAAAATCTAGTTTCATCTCAGTTACAAATTGTCTTGGAAACCAAACTCTCTGTTGATTTCTGACTTTTTCACGCCATCTTCCACAGCTCCTATGGTTTGATATTTATCCTCAATAAAATTTACATCTAGTGCGCGCTTTCTAAATGCTGCAGAGTTCTCAGTTGATGAGTTAAGGGTGCAAACAAGCAATGGATGCAATAATATAAAAATTACAAGTAATACATTAACTACAAAGCAAAAATCTGACAAGTTTAATTTTGAATATTTTATTATAATAAATCCCGCCATTATACACAGAATTCTTATCCACAGTTCACTTTATGGCACTTCGCAAGACATCTGACGCGTAATTCTCCCTTTGTTTCGCTGGTGCTGTGTTGATCAGCCAAAACTGTTACTGCAATCATCTTTTTTTTCACCAGGTGTTCGTTGAATTGTCACCCCCTCCAAAAAAAGTGTGTCAAACATTTTTATAACAAAAGGCTTTGTTTGGCCTCCATTGGCTTAGGAAAGTAATTGATCTCACATCTTCATCAAATCCAAATGCCTTTTCAAAGAAAAACTTTGACATAACAAAAGGATTTTGGGATTAAAGGGTTGACCAAAAAAATTCTGCATAGTTTTAGTTATCTCATTTTTAATTAATAGATAAGCAAGTTTGAGATAACTGGAGTCTATTGTATAGATGAGCAAATGAATTGTGTACCGGTGGATAAAAAACGTTCATCAAAGTTTACCTAGTAACTATTTTGTTTTGAGTAGTTACCATGATCATTTTTCACATTTTAATTGTTTAGATGGTCTTTCCTTCGAGCTGAAATGAATTGTGGGTTGTCGGTGATCTTTTCATTGATGATTACCAGCTCTGAGATGATGTGAAAGGTGATACAGACAAAGGAATTTTAAAAAAGAAAACAAGGTTAAAGACTGGACTAGTTCAGTATCCCACTTTCTACAGACTAACTAATCAGGTTTCTTGCAGAAGAGTTGTTCTGGGTGCTTGCCTTTGTTTTTTAACCACAAATGTGGACTGAAGTCCCACAAAGGATTTCCTATTAACAAATGATTTTACTTTGGCCAGCCTTAGTTGTAATGGCTTCTCCCTCCCTGCTGACTTCACATCAGTGTTCTTATGCCAAATGTCTGTAACAGGAAAACCCAGCAGTAACACGGGCTATGTTTTACTGTTAGCGCTTCATCAAGGTACGACGAGGCAGTTCTCTCTGTCCTGGAGACTATTTCAACTTCAGTAAGGTAGAACAGATACCTGGGAAGGCATCATGTTCTTTATCTAAAGACTGCTGCCCATTACGATGTTTCACATTCTGTTGCTTTATTTACAAGAAAAATAACAGCACATGTTCCCACACATCTACCTTGCAGCTCCATGTTTCTGGTGCTGTCAGGTTGTTTGCAGTATGACTTTTAGCTACAGGTTGAAGGAGAAAAGGCAGAACCAAAACTAGAATCTCTCTCTTAATAACGATAGCATTTAGCTGCCGAATGGGATGAAGACCGAGATCATTCACTGAAACCTACGACAAGATACTAATCATTCCAGCATAGTTCTCTGTGGTCTTTCTAAACATAACACAGCTCAGCCTAGAGTAGACTCCTCATAACTATTAGTACATTAAACCAGGAAGGTTAACTTTTTTTTACTGATTAGAATAACTTGCATGCTTCATTCCTTTGCCATTCTTCCTAAACCATTTTGCTGCCCTTTCTTATTGTCATCAAGATAAGGACATCAAGCATGAACAGCATGCTGTAGATGAGGTCTAACCAAAGATTTAAATAGATGTATATCTGTGTTTGTTTTGATCATCGATTACTTCACTAATAAAAGCCTGAATTATATCTCCTCCGCGCTTCTGGGTTGGGCACTTCTCGCATAAATGTTAAACCTGTACTAAGGAAACAGATTTTAAGAAAAAAAAACTCCAGAACGGAAAATTACAAGCTGAGGCTGCTGTATAATCAGCTTGAAGTTGGAATTAAGTCAACTGGTCACCTTTTATCTGTTCGCAGTGATTTGATAACAAACAACGTTAGCATAGACATGTTTACCTAAGTCCACCTCCCATCTGCCTGCAGACTCACAGAACAAACATCTTGTTCATCCTCCATCTCTCCTTGGCAGCCACTGCAAGCAGATGGTGAGGCATGCTGCATTCTGCAAAAACAAACACTGTCTTGGGGAGGGCTGAGCCATGCCAGGTGGGTCCACTTCCCCTCCTCCTCCTCTTCACAGTTGAAATGAGATTTGAAACCAATGCCAGCATTGTATTTAAATGTTTGGAGAGTTTGAATATTTTCACATTCATGTAAAATAATTTTTTTTGAAAGTCTCATGCCTGTTGCATGTCAGGGCTGCTACTGGTGACATCCTTCAACAGTTCTAAAAACTGGGTCCAGGTGGCGCTTTTTTGGGTAGTGAGTCTGTAATGAGACCCATTCTGTTGTACCCAGAGCCAGTCTTAGGCAGCCACCTGGGACTCTGTGCTCAATTTGTATTTCATGATAATTGTTAATCCCATTTTTATGAAATTTTTGTTTCTAGCGCATAAGTTTAATTTGAAATAACTAAAATTCAAAAATTGGTTGGGGGGTTTTGCACAAAAATCTAATTTCCTAGAGGTTTTGGTGATTATGGTTTGTAATGGGTAGCCTGCCAACATGGTATGCAGGCTCTGACCCTAGATGTACCCTATTCCAATGTTGATTAACCCTTTGATGAGTAATACCTGTATATTACAGGTGTAGTACTGATCCTAATGCAGTAATCTTGTAAATATCATGAAACCTTGGGAAGGTATATTTACAGGGAAATTACTTTGTTCAGAATCAATACTCATTCCTCATGATACACACACACTCCTCAAAGGGTTGACCATTCACAGTGCAGAGGAGCCGTTTGATCCCTAAATTGTTTAAGGGGAAATAACTTGAAAACTTGCATTTGAAAGAAAATAGTGTTGTCTTAACTGAAGCTCCTGTGTCGTTTTGCATGGTGTATACCATTGTAAATAAAATCTATACTTCATGGCAAATGCTTTAAGAAAACAAATGTTGACAGATTGGCAAAATTTGAACAGCTTGTCGGCTGCGTTAGTTACACGCACTGGTTCCTAGCAAGTTAGTTTTGTGTGTGTGCCAGAACTTTCCTGGAAAACTATTAGAACCCAGAACTGTACTAACGCTGTTCAGACCACTGAATTTTCTCTCTTTTTTTTCTAATTCATTTCCATCTTGGCTTAGATTTAAATACATTTGTTTTTTTTGTTTTTGTCAATACGTTGACACCTTTGATTAGCAAGCACGGTGATAAAATCATTATTAATTGTTGACTCATGTAGTATCCATGTTTAATTTTTCAGGTACCTTGCACTCTACAAAGGACTTATACCAAAGGTGTTGCGCCTAGGACCAGGTAACCAAACTTTATGATTAAACGGGCACAAAAAAGCACTGCCTCTTGAGAGTATTTACGTACTGCTGGCATTTATATTTTCTTGTTTTATTTCTTTTTGAAACACTCTTAAACCAGTGTGATTTTTGTTGATTTAGCGGAATGGGAATTAGCACTGATGTATCGTTACTAAGTACCTCCCTCCCACTGAGGTTGGTTGGTTGGTTGGTTTCCCTGTTTACCTAGCATACATGCAGTTCGATTTATGCGCATTGAATAAAACCTAGAACCGGCTGAGTCCTATCTTTTGCTGAAGTTCTTCTGACACCTGAGGTAAGACTGGTCTGTATGACCAAAGCTGCTAGTTCATAGGTGGGAGGCTGTTGTGTTAAGGAATTGGTTCAGAAAAGCTTTCCTCAGGCTGCATTAGACAGGCCAGAGACCTGGATTAACTGATGGCCTGCAAGTAAAATGGATTTATTGTTGAAAAAAAGACACAAAAGAATAATCAGACAGAATGTGATGCTTTTGTGGCGCCATCAATAGGTTGACTAAAGCCAAACACATGATCTCTCTCTCTCTCTCCCTCAGTGTGTGTTAAAAATCTTCCTTTGATGACAACTCATGATGCTGTAACTAAAAGACTTGTGCTTCACTTTTAAATGAAATGAACTCTGGGAAAATGGGACTTTAGCATCAGTTGTGCACTTATTACCTTATAGATATTATCTGTTAATTTTGATCTTTACTGATGAAAGATATTAGGTTTAGCCCCCCCCCCACCTTTTTTTTTAACTTACTCCATCATCACCTGAACGGTTGATTCTTTTGAATTTTCTTTTATAATCCGAAGAATAATATAATGGCAAAATTCAGTGGCAATCTCATATATTTTTTTAAAAAAAAAAATTTTTGCTTCTTTGTCATTTTAATTGCACAAATTGCTTTCTTAAGGTGGAGCTGTCATGTTGTTAGTGTATGAGACTGCCTTTGACTGGATGAAGAGACACCTATGATGGAGCTGACCAGCTACTGTAGCTGCCTTACGTGAAATCTTCACCAAACAGCGTTTTCTGATCGTATGTATCACTCAATAGTGAATGAAAAAGGATCAAGAAACTTTTTGCTCCTATATATTTTCAAGTAGCTCCTGCACTATACAACTTTAGGAGCACAAATGTTCATTGTCATGAGCTTTGCAAGAGTTCTCTCCCATGCTATTATTGTCTACAATGCGCAAGGTGGCATATATACTATAGTGGGTTTTATACATGGTGCCCACTGGTTATAGATAGTGTATGCCAGTAACTGATTAGAGATAATTTTGATATGATATATTAGTCCATAATTATATACAGTCATTCAAAAATAGTCACTTATAGATGACAAATCCTAGAATGGATTTACCTGAACTAAAAAAAAAAAGAAAGAAGAAATTTTCAATTTTTGGATATTTATGTTTTATATTTTTGCTTGAATAGAGAAAAAAATATTAACCCAAAGTGACAGATTAAGTTTCATGTATAAATTTGTTCTTCATTGTCTAAGAATTCAGGGAATCGATTTTTACCAGCTATATGCAGCTCGGTATTGCCATAATTCAGATGATGCCATAGAAGCAGTGCAAAATATGTAATTAAGCTGTAACTCAATGGTGCTGAAGAAGTAGAATTCTCTTCCATAAGAAATATATATATATATATTATATCTTGGTTTAGAAGAGAACAATCACTTTTCATAAATGTCTGTTTCTTTGATAAACCATAGTTGCTTGCTGCTTCGTATCCAAAAATAATTATTTGAACATACAAGAAAAACCTATCTCTCTGAGTAATGAATTTAAAAGATGATTTTTATGCTCACACTGTTTTCTATTCTAAAATACAGGGTGTTCCAAAAGTCTTGGGCACATTTTGACAATGAATATCTCGGAAACTATTAAGGATATAAAAACGCATCTGGTAAATTCAGAAAGCTTGTAATCTCAATTTTTACATGGAATGTTCAAAGATGTTCAATGTGAGCACCATTGGTCACACGAACACATCAAGCCTATAGTCCAATTCTTGCCAAACGCGCATTGCATTGTCAATGGTTGAAACAGCTTCTGTTATTCGTGCCTTCAGCTCATCCACGTCTCTGGGAATAGGGGGCACATATACCAATCCTTTCACAAATCCCCACAAAAAGAAATCGCATGGTGTGAGATCTGGAGATCTGGGTGGCCAGGACATGAGATCGTGATCATTCTGCCCAGACCTTCCAATCCATCTGTCTGGCAGTTTTATGTTCAGAAACTGTCTAACCCTGAGGCTCCAGTGTGGTGGCGCTCCATCCTGTTGGAAAATGAAGTCACCAGACTCTTTCTCACTCAATTTATCCATTAACTAAAAAATCTGAAAAGATATCTAAAAAAATCTTAATCTAAAAAAATCTTAATATCTGAAAAGAAATAAAAAAAATCAATAGCCTTACAAAAAAATTAATGTAATTAGCTTTAAAATGACACAACTTTTATCTTACTACCATTCATAGTTAAATAGATATGGGGACTTCAAATGTGCCCAAGACTTTTGGAACACCCTGTACATCATCATCAGGTGTGATTTTTAAGGGAGCTATTTCTTGTTGTTTAGCTGCTGCTGCTTTTTTTTAAAAAAAAAAATGAATTTTAAAATTGTATCAGCTTTATTGATTTAGGTTGACTGAGTTAATGCGACGCATTTGACTGAAACTCTATGTTATTACTATTTCGCAATTTGCTGAACAGCTGATATAAAAGAAATATATATATATTTCAAAAGCATCAGGCATTTCCCACTGACTGGGTGATCAAACTTGTTGTAAAACAAGAATGCAGCAGTGCTGCACAGAGAGTTGGTGAAGGAGAGGATTAGGTGATGGAAGGAAGTGAGGAAACTTGCAGCGATTGACTCGCAAGTATTTCTTTTGTCAAAATTTGATGATTAGGGTGCAACAAAAAAATATATATTAGCTTAAGTAGTTACGAACGAGGGTTGCAGAGAAAAATCGTTAATGACATTAAGTTATTTTGGAAGCTAGAATTGCTGGTGTGTATATATATATTTGTCGATATTTTTTCTTTTTAGATGGGGGTGAATTTATTTTAAATGCTGCAATACTATCCTAACCCAGCATCTATTTATTTTTTCTTACTACATACGGAGCTCTGCTAGTAAATCTGGGTTATTTGATTTATCACTTTGGTGACTCCGAACACAATCTAACAATATCTATCTAGCTAGGGCTTGAATTTAAGAAAATAATTCTCTAACATGCTGGGAATTCAGCCTAATTTATAGCACTGAGAATTTGTCTTGCTTTGAGTTATTCTAAAGGAAATCAAATGGTAATACAGCGAACACACACAAGTCAGACATTTAATTCAGTTTCAAGAATAATTTCTGTGTTATAATACAAGAATAATTTTTTTCTCAGAGTTTAGCTTGCCAGAGAGAGAGTATAGAATTATGTCACTAACTCTCAGAATAAGCCCAACTGTAAATATTAAAACTATATTTGGTTTTTCTGTGTACAAATCACTGTTTTAGTAGGCAGCAACTTAATTGGAAAGGGCAAGTATTAATTACAAGGGATTTAGATTTTTAATTAAAGGAAGTTTGGTTGTCAGAAGGAAATGCCTCTCTCTAAGACTTTTGCTAGCAGTTTGATGAAGTCCACCTGAGTTACTGCTAAGAAATTCTTTATTTGAAACTTTGACTTTATTTCACGGTGTAGTAGAAAAAACCCTTGGCCTGTGTGCAGATTTTACAGGAAAGAAAATTGAGATTTTTCATGTCCTGATGCGTTAATTTATTTGAAATATGAAAAACCTAATCCGAAGAATTTATATGGAGCATTTTTGCTATAAATCAGAAAATAATCCGTTCTTATATTTACGAGAATGAAATGTATACAAAAGTTCTTGTGTTAAATGCACACATATACCCTGTTTGTAAAGAGAGAGAGGTCATCTATTTGCATAGTTGTCTAAAGTTATTGTTGTACACACAAATGCACCCAAAATTTACTTATTTTATGATTTCATAGGAAATTTGATCACAAACACAATATTTTTTTTTTATAATAATTCTTCACGGTTTTCTCATTCTGATAAGCAATCCAGTTCTGAAGTAGCAGTGGTGAAGCTTTATGAGGCTGGGTGTTTGTTGGACTGGAGTTTTAGTGAAAACTAAACGTAGCCAGTAAGTTGGCTGACTGACTTTTAATTGGCAGCCTTTAGAAATGTCTGTATGCTTAATTACTTATCTAAACACATGCCAATGGAGATGTTCGTTCCCAATCCTCCTCCCCATTTCCTATGGCCTGTTACTCTCTCACCAATTACCTTGGTCTTTTATACTTTTTGAGGATTGTCCCTGACAAAAACGTTTCACCTTCAATGTAACGTATATCGAAAATATGAAGACACCGAGGCTTGGTAGTTGGCAGTTAAAAACTGATTCCAAAAAAAAACGGGCATAAAGGAAAAACAAAAACAAGGCAGAAAACACGTGTAACTGGTTTGGAAAGTTTTCAGTATTCACTGTTTCTCGGTGTATTTATTAAACCTGAAGTTGGCCATAAGAAAAGAAGATAACGCTGCTGCTAACTTGTCCTCATTTAATTGTGATGAGAGTTGTATTTAAAGAAAGACAAACATTGCTCTGCTCTATTTCTGTGTATTTGATTAGGATAAATACCATTTAAGAAAAAGTTTACCCCTCCCCCCCCACAAGCTTAAGTGTTTTATTTCTGTTCTATTATAAGCATAAACTATTCGAGGTGAAGAGTGGATACACAAATACATGTAGACCGACTGAAGCTAGTTGTTTCAGTCCCAGTAATTCCTAATTAACCGTATAGAGGAGGCTATAATCGACGTCATATCGACGGTCAAAGCTTATGACGTCAGTTATAGTCTCAACTATACGGTTAATTAGGAAGTACTGTCGCTGTAACAACTGTCGGTATTCCCTACCATTGATTCCCGTGCGTCCAAACCAATAAAGTCGCATTAAAACTGTATCGATGAATGGCGGGTTTAGAAGAAACTGTTTACTAATAACTCGGAAAGCGTCGTTATATTTGACGTTTCGCCTAATTTTTTTTAAAAATGTTTACCTACGTGGAAATTCGAAAATAAAAGTCGCACTATTTTACCATTTCTTGTAGCGTTTTGTTTTGCTTGGATCTGTGCGCGGCTAAAGGGGAACTAGAGAGAGAGAGATATATGACGTCAGTACAGAGGGGGCAGAGGAGAGAGATATGACGTCAGTACAGAGGGGGCAGAGGAGAGAGATATGACGTCAGTACAGAGGGGGCAGAGGAGAGAGATATGATGTCTGTACAGAGAGGAGAGAGAGAGATATGACGTCAGTAGAGAGGGGGCAGAGGAGAGAGATATGACGTCTGTACAGAGAGGAGAGGAGAGAGAGAGAGATGACGTCAGTACAGACTGGAGAGGAGAGAGAGATATGACGTCTGTACAGAGAGGAGAGGAGAGAGAGATATGACGTCTGTACAGAGAGGAGAGAGAGATGACGTCAGTACAGACAGGAGAGGAGAGAGAGAGAGCCTGCTTATCCCCAGCATCTGAATTTTATTATACTTTGCCATTAATTTCCCATAATGTGCGATACGATTCGTGTGATGAAAGAAGAAAAAAATAAATGGACCCACACACTTACAACCACCGTATATCTGCGGTTTCTGAAGCCCCACGTAGGAAGAAAACGCATCCTGTGTCGTTAGTGAACGTACTGGATGGAATACGTGGTGACCTTACTTTCCGGGAGGACGGTGACTTCTCGCATTAATCCACGGTGAAGCGAGATCCGGAAGATAAGGCGGTGTACTTCAGGACTACGTGTCCTTGATCTTGGACTTTGTTTTGAATAATAAAAAAAAAAATTTAAAAAAAATAAATAATAAAAATGGGGGGATAATTCAGAACATAAACTGAGATGGATACGCGTGAAAGGAGACATCGAGCGGAAAGATATTGGCTGATCTCGCCGCCGATTCGACTACAAAGAGACTCTCGTGAGCAACATTTGGAATAATAAAATTTGTTTTTTTAATAACCAACGATAAGATCTGTCACCAAATGGACCCCCAGATCTCGTTTCTCCTAAACCCTCTGACTAGGCGGGCCATATTTCCTGGAATGAACATTCTGTCGGTGTTTGCTAAAATCCATAAAACTAAATTGGTGCGATTTTCTTCTTTTGCCAACCCCGAACAGATCTAAAAAAAAAAAAAACAACAACGAACGAGGTTCTATAACACCACGAGAAGAGAGTTTGCTCTCTCTCCATCTCTCTCTCTCTCTGATCATCATCTCTCTCTCTCTCTCTCTCTCCATCTCTCTCTCATCTCTCTCTCTCTCTCTCTCTCTCCCTCGTGTTGCAGCCCTAAGCAATTTATCGTACTCTTGAATGTTCGAGAATTGTTGATGAGCATCTTAGATGGTCTTCTGGTATATAAATCAGTTCCATCAAAAATCGCGTTAGAATTCCCGAATTGTTAGTAAAGCAATTGCTTATGTTATTTCAATTTTTATCATAAATTCACTCGGCCAAACAAACAAACAAACAGGGCAATTTCCACCCGGACCGCCGCTGTATCTGAACTCGGAGATCTTGCACGCTCTGCTTTCTGCGAATTCGGATGACTTTGCGCGGACTCTCAACAAGTCAGAAGTCAAGGACGCTTCCGGAGAACAACAAATCTTTTTTTTTTTTTTTTTAAATGATTAAAGGAGGTGCCAACGGTTTCGGTATCTTGGCCATAACTGTTTTCTTTTGTGTTTGCCAACAGCGGGACCGGATTCGCCGACAGGCCGGTGCTGCACACACACACACACACACACGTGTATCCGGTGTGGAGGAATCCAGACAAAACAGTCGCATTGCGCGTCACTGTGAGAGAGAGAGAGAGCAATGAATCATCCTCATCATCATCATCCTGCCGATTGCCAGCAGCCGTAGAGGTTTATGTTTTAGACCTTCGCGGGTGGGCGAGCTAGGATCGGGAAGAAATAAAATCTTCAATATTCAGATTAAGATTCTTTCCCTTTTTTTAAACGGGAACTGGAAAGGGATCCGTAATGCGTAAGAAAGTCAGCGGTGTGGCGTCGCGCCCCCCCCTTACGTCTCTGGAGACTGGTTGTTGCATATCAACGTAAAAAAGACTAGCATCCCTCTTTCTCTCTCCATCTCCCTCTCTCTCTCTCTCATCTCTCTCTCTCTCCTCTCCATCTCCACCTCTCTCCCTCTTTTCTCTCTCTCCACCTCTCTTCCTCTTTCTCTCTCCATCTCCATCTCTCTCTCTCTCTCTCCATCTCTCTCCCTCTTTCTCTCTCTCTCCATCTTCATCTCCACCTCTCTCCCTCTTTCTCTCTCCCTCTCTCTCTCCATCTCCATCTCCACCTCTCTCCCTCTTTCTCTCTCTCTCTCCATCTCCATCTCTCTCCCTCTTTCTCTCTCTATCTCTCTCTCTCTCTCTCCACCTCTCTCCCTCTTTCTCTCTCTCTCTCTCCACTCTCTCTCTCGTCAATAAATTTCCCAAAAAAGAAAAAGATGGGTCTTTTTGTTTGCTTTTCTTTCCCGATCTGTAGCCATAAAGTGAGATCTCCCCTATCTAGGGGCCGTTTTTGTCCCTGGTGTGCTCATTAGGTCCGTGTGGGGCTAGTTCGCGGGCTGTGTTGCCGGTGACTGGGTACGTGGCGCCACCCCAGATGTTAAACGCATACACGAAGACATTGCTCACGTGTTTCGGCTCGGTATGAACCAGGTTACATTTATTTTCCGTGGTTTTATCTAATTCTTTCTTTCTTTTTTTTTTTTTTTTTTGCATAGCAACTAATCCATTAATCCGATGAATATCTCTGTAGTTTGTTAGGAACATGATTTCTATTGTACACCTAATCAGTTTTCATAAAATAGAGCTGTAAAACCGAGAGCCCCACGGAGGCCGTCCTCGGGAGGTCCCCTGCCGTGTCAGAAAGAGAGAAGACGACGACGTCTTTTGTTGTTGTTGTTGTTGTTTTTCCGTGGCTAAATCGACTTTCGTGACCCTGAACCGAAAATACACGGGCGCCGAAGGGAGCAGAACCTTTGCGAGTACGACCCGGCCTAAGGGGGAGACAATCGGAGTCAATTAAACTCGAGACGTTTGACAATGATAGTTTAAGGGGGTGTGTGTTCGGATTGCAATGATAGGCCGATGGACGGTAGCCGTCTCTCGGAGTCGCTCACCCTGCAGCGGTAAAAGTTAACGGAGGTGGAAATTAACTATTATCCCAGCAGAGGCGAAATGAACCACAGTGGGGGTGTGGACGACGTACGGAGGAGGTCGGGGGTCATTGGCTGTCACGTGCTTCTCAGCCGTCTGAGAGTTCAGTGTCTACATTCAGTTTTTTTTTTACTATTATCAGGGAAAAAACATAATAATGATAGCAATAACAACATTGGTAACGATAACAATAATGATAACAATAACAACAATGGTAATGACGACGACAATGGTAACGATGATGGAGGGTTAAAAGGTGCACAAAGCTAATAAAAATGCCTTCACATGATTTATTCAGTTTCCTGTCCGCACGGATATATCGAAAGCCCTGCCCTGAACCCCGTGGGCTGTTTGTGCCCTTTAGACCGACAGACCCAGCGAAGACGCCCCCCGCCCCCGTGTAGTTACCCAGGCTCACAAAGAGGATAACCACTCGGCATCTGCTGCCTTGGCCGACTTTAGAGAATCACCCTTCGCGAGCTCCTTATTAAGCCGGCTGTGCGTCGGGAAGACATAGCGCACGTCGACGATGAAGAAAGGGGCGGGTACTCGTCTTCCTTCTCAAATTAGGGACCTTGAAAACAACAAAAGCTGGTTTCGCCGGCCCGAATTCGAGACACCGCTCCCGGTCGCACGGAGTGGGGAGAGGCCAGCGTGATGTGTCGTCTGCTAGGAGGGGTCTGTCTCTTTCGGTGAGAGCCCCTGACGACGTAATCTCGGGTCGGCCAGAAGTATATCAAAGCAGGGGTTTTATCTCGGTAGCTCGCTCTAAGCGAACAGAATAGGATCTGGTACCAACCTGACGAGACACATGCGACTCTTTATCGCTTAGTTGGGTCTGAGGTCAGCGCGTTTCCGATTAGTTTGCGAGGCGTACTAATTAATATGCACGTTCGTGACGTAGGAGTTGGGTGGAGCGGTCAGTCGCTTTTTTTTCTGCCTTAGAATACACGTGTCGGGGTGTGTGAGTGTGTGTGTCCGTGTGACGGCGGCAGAGGGTGAAAATAGTATACATCCGTGTGGTTCGGATCTCAGTCTCTTAGCGGGAAGTTAATTAGAACCGCGCACCGTCCTGTATTTTTTTGGAAGAAAATCCAGGATCCACTCCACAGAGGAGGAGATCATCTCACCTATCAGCGAAACCTTTAATTTACCGAGATAGCATCTAAGGGAATAAAGGGGCCAGGTTCTCCTTCTGTAGTCTGTGACAGATCCGCATTTATAGTTGCTGCCTGTTTCGTTTAAATGGACAGAATCGCTAAGTACTGAGATCGTCAGGCGGCTGATGGCCAAGAGCGAAGGTGAGGTTCTGACTCCGATCTCGGTTTATCGAACCCCCTTAGCGCTCTCCTCTACCGGTTGGGACTTTCCGTTTCCTGCTGATGACTGAAAAATGCCTACCCTGCCAGGTGCAGGTGTGGGCGGTAGCCCTGGGGCACCACGCAGCCTCCTCGGGTATGTCCGCAGCCAGCCGTGGGCGATGATGGTCGCCGAAGAAACCTCGTAGCAGCAGCAGCAGCAGCTTCTCCTGTCTCTGAATCATAAAAGAAAGAAGAAGAAAACAACCTCGGAGGACGGGAAGTGGTTCGTGTCCGTGTGATGTGACGAGGGAAGTCGATCAACAGCAGGCTGTTCTAAAGCGATGTACCGCTGCCAGAGATGTAATTCTTTATTACCTCTTTCCTCCATCATTTCTCTAATTTCCTCGGGTCAGAGCACCGATGCTGGTGGTCGGCGCGCCCCTTACATTATACAAAGATAATGACGTGACCAGTGCTACACCTGGTCACGTGTACTTGTATTCGGTGAATTTCCAGAGCCCGTGTACACACACGCGCGCGCGCACTTCTCGTCCACGCAGCGCCTGTCAGTCGTGGCCGGGTTGGGGGGGTGGCGTTGTGACATCATGACGGAAGGCGCGCGCAAACATTCTGGCACGGGATTTTATCCTTGAATGCTGTTTGGCATGTGATAGCTGCTCCACCTGCAGGCGCGTGACGGGTTAGAGAAGAGGGCACCTGGTACTCGGATTTGTAAATACAAACAGAAAAACTGCGGAGTGGGTTAGGGCTCTAACTAACCTCTCTCCTTTTTTCTGATATATTAATTAAAGAAGAAGTAATAAGTCGATCTAATTTATGTTTCAACCATTTTGTATTTTTCTTTTACATTTCTTAAAACCGAATTGGACGGCGCCCGAGGGGGTGAAAAACGAGAGAGACGCCTCGACCTCGTCCAGCGGCGGCTATAGACACGGGGTCGTCTGAGTAGTGAAACCCCTTCAGTCGTCAGAGAAAAATCATGATTATTCGCAAAATCTTCATGAAGATAGGTGAAATCACAGTGATTTCTAAAATCCTCAAAAAACTGTCTTTAAAATCATATCATCGGGGTCCAATGAGTCGATGTTGTTAGTTCGGTTTAACAAATGCTAAATAGTTTCCTTCTTTCTATTTTTTTAAGAAAAGTTTTGATTGAATCCGAGGTAAGGATACTTTGGAGTATACAGAAATGTACTTACCTTGATTCTTTTTTTGAAGTGTGTAAAAACTATAAACTTGTACGAAGTAATAGATAGCTATTTGTCTCTCTTTCTCCTTTCCAGCCCCCCTCTCTCTCTTTCTCCTTTCCAACCCCCCCTCTCTCTCTCTCTCATCTCTCTCTCTCTCTTCCCATCCCCTCTATCTCTCGCTCCTCTCTTTCCATCTCTCTCCTTCCCATCCCCCTCTCTCTCTTTCTCCTTTCCAACCCCCCCTCTCTCTCTTTCTCCTTTCCAGCCCCCCTCTCTCTCTCTCTTTCCCACCCCTCTATCTCTCTCTCTCCTCTCTTTCCATCTCTCTCCTTCCCATCCCCTCTCTCTCTCCTCTCTTTCCATCTCTCTCCTTCCATCCCCTCTATCTCTCTCTCTCCTCTCTTTCCATCTCTCTCCTTCCCATCCCCTCTCTCTCTCTCTCTCTCTCTCTCTCTCTCTCTCTCTCCTTCCCATCCCCTCTCTCTCCTCTCTTTCCATCTCTCTCTCTCTCTCTCTCTCCTCTCTCTCTCTCTCTCTCTCTCTCTCTTTACAACGTATAAGTTAGGAAGCGAAAGCATCAGACGGCTCATCCACACATACAGCTGTGATAATCCGCAATGAGAGCCATCTTATCGTTTCACGACGCACCTCGCCCGACTGTATCCACCCTCCGCTATCCTGCCTCTGTAATGACGTATTCGTGCTTACCTCTTCACCTCCTCCCAGACTGTTTATCTAAAGATTCTAGTCAAATATAAAAATAAACTCCTCTCTAAAATTAGGATAGAAAAACAACTTATGTATTGAGAGGGTCGCGCCGAGAGTGATGAACCCTAATTAATTGCAAAAAGTAAAGCAAGCACCAATCTACTCGGTGACGTGAAGAATCAGTTATTCCACAGGTGGCAGCACATCTCCCATTGTAAATGAAGTGTACCGGGGTGGAAACGGAGAGCTGCGATAAAGAGCGGTTGCGGTAGAACGTGTATAGTGCGAGTCTCGCATCAGTGGTGCAAGTGTAGAACCTCGTGTTCACGTGTCAAAACCGGAGACAGCGAACCCTAAAGACGGGCCGAATTAAGGTGCCGCGACACCCGACCTCCAGGTACCAGTCGGGGATCTTGGTGACGGGTCTGGGTGTGGCCCCAGTGATATAGGAGATTTTTTGTTTCGCAGTGGGGTTTACCAAAATCACCGATGTCGGAGGAGGAGGAGGAGATAGGGGTATGAAAGTGACCTCCCGATATTTTCCGAATATCGGATTTCGCGATTAGTTATGGCTCGTTAGTTTCAGTACGGCCCTGGCAGCTTTTACAGACGTAAAACAGATAAACCTCATTGTTATTCTCACATAAAACCTAAGTACTGCACCAAAACTAGACAATTTAAAATATGCAAATATTCTCGTTTTCGTCTTTATCTGTGTGTGTGTGTTTTAAATGTTAGCTGAAGAGACGGAGGCGGGGAATCGTTGGGGATGAAAACAAAGAAAGGGGGGATTACTCATCTTTGATTTGGTAAATGATCGGTTTTTTATCTAACTAACGGCCGCTCCGTTATGCACGTTCCGGTCCCCGCCCGGCAGGGATCTCTTTGTTCGCGGAATTCACGAACTTCGAACAGCCGGATGTTGTTTTAACGCGGATCGATAAGTTGTAGGTCCGGCGACCGCCCGCCCCTCTACTCGCTGCACGACGAGTGAGTGCAGCCGGGGCTGATCCGTCAACCGGGCGCGTGCTCGAAATGGCGACAGGTCCTCGCTGTGTTTTACCTCCCCTGCCCGGCCAAGGCCGGCGACTCGTCAAGGCGCCGGAGCAGGAGTGAATAAACACGGGTAGAAGTGGGTTCCGGCGCGTGCTATCCATCACGGCCTGTCCACCCGCTTCCCGTGTCGTCGTCCCCCCCTCTCTCTCTCTCGAGTGCTGGCGTAATCGATCGCACCGCGAGTTGGCAGGCAGGTAACCCTTTACCTGGTCTGAAAGGTAGGACAAGCCGAGATGAACCGGGTCCGCCGGAAAAATCTGAGAGGCGAGATGGTTTGTCGGAATACGCACCGTACTTCAGAAAAGGCGAACAAAGGAACGGGAATTTCGGTTATCGAAAAAGAAAAGAAGATTACGCTTATTAATATTGTAGCAGCAGCCGGGACGATCAGCTCGGCGGCGCAGGGTGAGGACATCTACGGGAGATAACTCATGTTAGCTAAATGCGTGTGTGTCACCAGCCTTCACCAGAAACAGACCGATTGCAAATAACGAGTTAGTACCATCATCAGCCGAGTTCTCCTCATCTCGTCTTTGGTATTACCAACACGAGAGAATAGATTATCGCACCCATTAAAAAAAAAATCAAATTTCTTTAATAATCGAGGTCTCTCGCCCCACCCCCCCTCTCCTTTTTTTTTCAATGGAGAAGTTTAGAAAGTCCGTACCAGCGGTGTGTGGGCGCGGGAGCACTAGTCGCTACAAGACACTGGGCAGTGCGTGCGTCTGTTAGGCTAGAAGGGGGTTCCAAAACGTAAGTTAGCGTTATCACAGGAAGCCGAGTCCACTACTCGTCGGAGAAAAAGAAAAGGAACTTACCCTTAACCGTTCTGTATCACTTATAAGGGGGCTGCTGGAATCTAGCGCTTTCTGGTTGGGTACAGTGTATTTGTGGGTTTGTGTGAATGAGGAAGAGCGATTCTGGGCTGACGAAGAAACGGGCGAAGAGTTCGATTACCCTTTTAATGCGTGTATCCAGCTCGGGTTGATGGAGTTCGGCTGGAAGGGAAGGTGGACTGTTTAAGCTGTTGGGTATTTGTACAGTTGCCGGCTTTATTGGAGCAGAGAAAGACGTAGATACTGACAGAGGATCAGACGGAATCTTCAGCTTTTAAAGGTCGTTTATCGTCACCGAAGATTTGTCTCAAAACGCTGGAGCACCCACTGACCCCAGGACTGAATGACCGGGGGGGGGGGGAGAGAGAGAGATTTTATGGACTATATTGTCACTCCTCCCTTGAAATAAGGCGTGCTCTGGACTGTTGCCGTCAATCACGCGCCCCCCACCCAACCCGGCTGAGACACTCTTCTGTTGTCGGAGGTAGAAAGAACAGCCGTTCGCTCGCTCACCTTTGACCTCAGAATTTTACTCTCGATGGGGGAAATCGCGGTTTTAATGGAATGACGATAAGAAAATTTGCCTGATAGTTTGTGTTGGATTAAAATCAGAATTTCTCTCCCCCCGCCAACCACTCCTCAGTACCCATTTGGCGTTTCGTTGAGAAAGCTCGAAGATCGCCGTCTTTTTCCGCGTGTCAATGGAGGAGATAATAAAGTTCTCACCTACCAGCGCGCGCTCGTGTGACGGTGCGATGAGGCTCGCTAAACCGGAAATTGTTTTCTCTGTCAGCACCAAGGGAAATAAAAGGCGCGACGAAGACTGGAGCCGGTAAGAAAAGGGTCTCAACGTTAAATTATATCCTCTGTAACTATGGAGGCTCCAAAAGTTATTGGCGCAGATTATGGTTAGATGCATATTAATTAAGAAAATAAAAGGCACGACAAAACATGCTACAGTATTGTTGCGTTAGGACCTGCACGGGACTTATTTCAGCAGAATGTTCGTCTCTTCTTTGGTTAATTCACAAGAAGTAAATACGGTGGCCATTACAGTTTTTACGTTTCTAATGGCGAGATTGCAAGTGTCAGCGAAAGCGGGGGGGGTTGTTGTAAGTAAACTGAAAGTGCGCGTAGCTTATTTCCAACAACTCTGCCCTCTGGATGTTAATATAAATTATTCAGATGCATACCTACATAAGAAGTCTAATATTTGGAGGTCGCGGTGTAATACATGGCGATCGCTGGCGGTTAATGGCGTTTCTCTCCATTTCTAGTTCCAGTGGGAATTGTTTTTGTCGAGGTTTCAGTTTTTAGTCGTATGTCGCTGTTAGCCATTTTTATTTCCGAACCAACTCGTGGCCCCGCGCAGACGGGGCGTCGCGGTGATCAGCCGGTCGAGAGCGCTTCTTCTCCCCTGCTCTCCCGGGCCGGCTCGTCTGCGCGGGGGTGGGAGATTTCCGGATACTTCGGTTTCCCATTCAGCAATAATTAAGAACGTTTTGTGAAAAGCTCTGGCTTCCGCGGCTCCCATACTCTTCTTTCTGACGGTACACGCGCCTGCGGAGGGGCCTCGGGGGAAAGGACATGTTTAAAGCTCATCGAAATTTACTTCTGGCCGCGCGAGTGTTGATTAAACGACGACTCGGCCTTCAGTCGGTTCTGATCGTCCACCGAGGTCTCCCGGCCCGGTGAGTGGGCGGGGTGTGGCTAGAAAACCGACGGCTTCTTCCGGCTGAAATAAAAAAAAGACACACACACACAGAGACACACACACATAGATACACACACACACACACATATATATATATATACACACACACATAGACACACACAAAGATACACATAAACACACACACACACACACACACATATATATATATATATATACACACACACAGACACACACATATATATATATACACACACACACAGAGAGACACACACATAGATACACACACATAGATACACATATATATATACAAACACACACATAAACACACACACATATATATACACACACACACATAGATACACATATATACACAACACACACACACATATAGATACACATATATATATATACACACACACACACACACACACATAAACACACACATATATATATACACACATAGATACACATAAACCTAAAGATTATCTGCTCTTTCTTCGCCTTTTCCATACTCATACGAATAACACAAATCACGTAAACGTCAGATGATCGCTGGTTTTTTGTGGACCTTACGTAGTTTTAGAATTGGTAATAAAAGAAATGAAAATAAACGTACGGAACAGAGAAGAGACAACAGTTAAGTGAGGAGTTGTTTCTGACAGGCCGAGCTGCTCCCTTTAATGTAGACCCCTCCTCGACTCTCTCGGATATTTGTGAATTTAAAATAAATAAATAAATGGCTTTTTTTTTCAGTAGCTTTTTCCCCCTTTGATTATTGTTATCAGTAATATTTAAGAAACCCAATCTTTATATCGCGATATGTTCAGATCTAAATAAAAAATTTAAATTAACTTAGAAGGAGGGAACCCTCCCGGCACCTGAGCCGACTGATTGCGGAGGGAATTAGAAAATGATTGCCCTGATGTGAGAAGCGCCGTTCATCAGGGGCCCGCGACCCGAAGATGGTGTTGTTTTTTACACAACCTTGGAAGGTTGAAGCGGAGAGAGTGGAATTCCAAGGGCGTGATAGTGCCTTGGTAAGTAAACACGCGATGGCAAACTCCACAAAGCAGCCTGGCTCATCTACCTCACAACGCGACACCTGGCCACCTATTACAGAGATGGCGGCCAGATAAATTAGGGAGATACTGCCAGAAACCGTCTCGGAATTTCTATCGCCAAAAGACACGTTGGCCATCAGAAGAAGAAGAAAAGGGGGTGCGTGTTACAACGTCTGCTGGGGTATGTGTGAGAAAGATTTCTAATGAGGACCTAATGAGGTGATTCCTATAACGACAACTGCTACCTACGTGTTTGTATTAATCGCTTTTTGGTTACAGGCCGGTCGTAGAACTTGAGAGAGAGAGAGAGAGAGAGAGAGAGAGAGAGAAGAGAGAGAGAGAGAGAGAGATATGATGTCAGTACAGAGAGAGATATGACGTCAGTACAGAGAGAGATGACGTCAGTACAGAGAGAGATGACGTCAGTACAAAGAGATATGACGTCAGTACAGAGAGATTTGGCTACATACATCAACCCTTTGTTTTCGCAGGAGGTCGTTCATGTTACAGTCACTAACAGTTATTAAAAGACGTAGTCGGGTCCTTCCTCAGCCCCTCTGCAAGCCTTCACGTGTGTTCGAGAAGACGCATGCAGCGCTAGGGTAGTTTGATGGAAGTCTGAGATAAACGTCGCCCAGACAGACAGGATCTGACCAAGCGACTTGCAGGTGGAGGCATCCACGTCTAACGGCCGCTTACATCAAAGAACCAGAAAAATTTGTTTTCTTTTAGTTTAACCCTTGAAATAGACGGGCGGTTAAGCAACCATGTAGATGTTTGCTTTTGAGCATCTGTTGGAGTCGCACGGGAGCAGAGGAAGGAAAACGTGCACAGTCTGTTTGTTTGCTTAAATCTTCGATGGGCAAAAGGTTCGTGCAACACTAATTTCGTTGTACAAAGTACAAATGAATAAAAATTTTATATTTATTTATTTATTAACAATGAAAGAAAAACAAATTCTGCGAAAGTAATAAACAACATTTATGAAGTCTTCTTCTATAATTGTCAATAATTACTTTTAGATAGGATGATGATGAATTCACATTCGTGGTACCGATCATTTATACTTCTAATTTACTCCCAACTTCGACGGTTTAAATTTTACCATCTTTCGGAAGCGAGAACCAGAGGTGGTGGCTGCTTGTTGTTGTTGTTGTTGTTTTTTTTACGGAAGCGACTCCTGATTACACCAACCCAAATTAAAATATAACGCCTCTTTTCATTGGCGTGCAAGGAGCGAACACTCCATTGGTCGGCAAGAAGAAAGATATCATCACTCGCAGCGTTCTCGTGTGCGACATATCTGTTGCGTTTCAGTCTTTTGAAGGAGAAATGAGACAGGAAAAGCTGCAGACGCTCGTAAAGTCTACGCACCGTGCGAGTACATTTCTAAGGGAAGCTGACTTCGCGTTTATCAGCAGAACGATAGCTGCGGAGCTGTTCTCAAAGGAACGATCAGTGACATCTCGATCACCAGTGACAGTAGACGTGGAAAAGGAAACGGAACGAGCGCGGTTCTGTAAGGTTCATGGATTGCACTGCTGATACAATCTGTTGGAAAATGATTCTATCCGGTTCGAGAATTCTATATTCCAGCTCTCCGCATAGTTTATAAATACTGCTTTCTATAAATTGAACTCCAACGTACAGAAGTGCATTTTTACAACAGGTGCGTTCTACCGCTGACTTTTCGCTTAACACCGAACAGTAGGTTACAAAGTATATACTTACATCCAGAGTGGAGAAAGGGGCCTCCTTGGAACCCAGCTCGCAGTTGGCCACGGCAATTTACTCTTCTTTATGCGTACGCCGACGCCTACAAGGGAGATAACCTTGGCGGAGAAGCGTAGCGCTGCGTGCCGTGTGGAGCCCGCCACTTCCGACTTCAACAGAGAAATCCTTACTAGAGCTCTCCATTTTTTTTTTCGTAGACGTGGAAGGAAACCCTTGTTTCCGGCTGATAAATAAGAGCGAGAGACTGTGACGGAAAAGTATGACGTCAGACCGAGCCCTTACCGACTAGAGATCGAACTCGACTTATCGGCCTAGTACCACGCCGCCCCGCCAAGCAAACTCAATTAAACATAATCTGCTGCGAATTTAGAAAATATCCTACTCTCTATGAATAAAAAGCAATTAAAAAAAAAAAACTACCTTCAGACGGCAATTATTTCAACTTTACCACTCGTTCGATGGAATTAATGAAGCCTCGGCGCGTTATTTAAAAAAAACAAAAACAAAAGAGAAACCGGGCTTGTCGATTGAGGATTCTTTCAACAAAAACGAGGCTAAACACCCATCTAAGTTATGTAAATGCCACATGAAGATTCCTTGCAAAAGCTGGCCACCACCACCAGTCACCGGACTTGCAGTTTAGTGAATCTGTATGGAGACGAATTTGTCCAATCCCAGCACTCGATTGTTTGAGCGGACTGATTAACCCACCAATCGGCAAAGCTGGTACAAAGGTAGTTACTTCGATAACCAAGCATTTGTTTTAACAGATATAATTCGCTTATTTGTGTTAGAATAATCAATCACTAAAATCGGATGAAAATTCGTCGGGATTTTTTCTTTGTAAATACATTTTCGCCTCTTCAAAGATTTTAAGCGGAAGTATACATCATCAGTTTGGGTCTGACGTTCACGGAACGCTTTTTTTATGGTGCGCATGAGTTCTCCTATATGATGCCATAACTCTACTCTAGACAGCAGAATTCCAACTGCACTTCAGCCACGTAACAAACTTGAAAGGTAACTCAATAGACAGCATATTATTTTATATTCACGTTTTTTCAGGAAGCAGCACAGTTGAAAAGACTTTAGAGAACAGTTTAGCTACATTGCTGGACGAAAACGACATTTATATTTGTCCTACATAAATTATCGAACTCCTCCTCCCTTTTTTCACTCGGCATCAAATTAAATGTCATAAAACTCCGTCTAAAAAAATGGTATTTAAGTTTATTAATGAAAAAAAAGGTAAAGATGGCTTCATTTTCTATGCAAATTAAACACCGGGCAGCAAATAAGTAACTTTCTTTTTTAAATGACAGTTTAGAATAATTGCAACGCTTTTTCGGAGAGATATACGAGATAAAACCCCTCTCTCTACAGATACAGGTGAAATCTAAGAAACTCTTGTCTACCAGTGTTGCAGCCATGACATCTAAAAATTACCAAACACTTCTCACCTTTTGCACAGTGAGGCTATCGGACAACATTCAGTTAGGGGGAAACAAACTTTTTTTAATTCCAACCTATCTCGCTTTGAATGTTCAAAACGTGAGACTCTATGATGATCATAAGGGAGTTAATCAGCATCTACTTTTTTTCGTAATAATCAAGATCGTGCGAACCAGCAACTTTAGCGACACCCGATGTTTTCCACTTTTTAATTAATTTGGCGAAATAGATATATATACACACACACACACATTATACCCCTTCGTAGGTTTCCTATTCAGCAGTGACCCTCAGATTTACCCCGGTGGCTGCTAAGAGTGCATGATGTTGTGGGATATTGAATAACCAGATAGGATGGCAGTCGAGTGAGCTTCATCGGTATCTGGTAACGGGGTGAGAAACAAATTAGACTTTAATCTGGTCCTCGGATAAGGGACACAGTCAGACAGTCAGCCCGCCTCAATAATATCAGACGTAATGAGAAAATAATAACACAAAAAAGACGGCAGATACGGATGTAAAACTTCAGAAACCAGGAGGCTTCAAAGCAAGATGGCGTATCATCTACAAAACGAGATGATAAAATCAAAATTAAAGCTAAATTTCCATAGTTTTTTATTTTTTAAGAAAAAAAATTGTAATAGTTTTGCGACTAACGTTTTTAGATGTTTCTTGTTACTCTAAGACGAATGGCCGTTAGTATTTTAAAACCATCTGGTTTGCCAACCGCAGTTATTGTCTTGTGGCTCCTACAAAAGAGAGTCTATTGTAAAGCTGAACGTCCGGGAGGGTTAACCTCTCTGCTCTGATCCTAGAGTGGGACCGGCCGAGGCAGTTGTAGAGTTTCCTGCCTTTCCGCGCGGTATAGCGGGAAGGCTTAATTTGGCGGGATTAGGCAGCATATCGGGAGTGGTGGCGATGATGGCGAGGTTGGCGCTATAACGGGAGCGAGCTGACTGCGTGTACCGTATGACTCGGAGTCTCCCTCCGGCTGTCTTTTTTTTTTTTAAAAGGGGGGGATGCACGTGGCTCGGAGAGAAGGCGATGCTCATAAGGGAATTTAAACAACCAGAAGAGGGGTCAGTAAAGTGTCGGGGACGAGGGTTCTGAGTTTGAGGGAGGGACAAGGAACGGTCGGTCGGCGAGTCCAGATCTGCAGAAGACATTAAAGCTGAACCGAGTCCGTCAGAAGCGAGTGAGTGGCGTGGACAGGTGGGCGAACCTCGGTATCGGGGGGTGAAAGAAGAGAAGTGGGAGCACAGTGCACCACCTCAGCAGACCGCTGAAGCTCGTAGGCGACTGACGGCCGCTGGCCGACCCGTCGTCGCCTTTGGCCTATTGCATTTCTTCGCGTCTGAACCGTCGGAATACTGACATCGCACAGATTTTATCCCCTACTCGGTGACGTTCCGTTTCCCCTAACTTTCTACAAAAATGGGGTTTTATGGAGCTAAGTCATTAAAATAAGACACAACAGAAATAAAAGAGACAAAATCAGAAGTTACAGACAAAGGATGCTGGAGCTTTTCGGTTTGATCTGAGAACTTCTCGGTTATCTACATGATCACCGTGTAGCGAGATAACGACTACAATAAATAAACAATAGTAACTAGTTCCATTATAACCATCTACTCCGTGACCAATTACCAAGAATAATTAATATACTTAATCCTATGATAAGGAACTATCAATTAAGCATATGAAGAATAGTCTATTATGTAAATAAAAACCGGTTATAGTGAATGCGCTTATCGGTTATAACGAACTGTTACATTGAACACTTAGTCATCGGTTATGACGGACAGTGACAGGTGCTCGTGGTTTTTCTTCGTTGCAATAATAAGTTTTTGTCAAAGTAATTTTAATGGATCATATAAAACGGGGCGGTGGTTGCTGCTGGGTGCTTTTCGCCCGACTAATAATACCAGATGGGTTGGAGTACAATACCAAGTTTAATCTCTAATTGCTAAATGTCCAGAATTTAAGTACAAATCAATAGGTATGAAAGCCACCCGACCGTTTGAAAGTGTAATAAACAAAAAAAGTAATATTTCTGAACAAGGGGGAGATGCCCTCTGTGTGCGTGTGATGCAGAATACGCAACAGATATCGATATTGCGGAGACAGCGCCACCCTCAAGTTGCCCTTAATACCTTTTATCCAACGCCGATCTTGCTGCGCGCGCGCGCGCACACACAGATACAGGGTATTCCAAAAAGATGGGTACACTTTGTATAGCCATTTTGAGAAGCACCCTGAATATAAAGCAAATGTTCACGACTGTTTGGTGTCAACAACATTACATTTACAAAAGCGGTTAGTTTGGTTGTCGGTCCTCCGCCACTGATCGTTTGTAAAGTTTTAGTTCGGGCTACAAACAGACGTTCTACAAAATGGCTCCGAGGGGCCTCTTGACGGTTCTCCGCTGAATGGGGCCTACATGACACCTTACTTCTGAGGAATTAATATCCGGTGCTTTTTAATTCGGTATTTTCTTTCCTCTATGCCCATCAACGTGGTTCGAATTACTTTAAATTTGCATCCGCATTATATTTGATCAGAAACTGATACTGGCTGAACTTGAGATTCACGTTGTTACAATTAATTTGATTTTGTCGTCTGTTTTCTCTTAGCTGCCAATGAGGAAAGCCGTGTAACGAGAGTCAGATCTCAAGACGCGGGTGGCCGGTATACTTCTGCAATAATTACATCATCATCATCATTATTATTATTATTATTATTATTATTATTATTATTATTATTATTATTATTATTATTATTATTATTATTTCCTTCTGCTGCAAGACCAAGTCGTAACCTAAACACGTCATTTCAGGTTACCTGATCTCAAGAAACATTCTTCAAGTATGTCAAGAAATATGCCTGATTTATTGTATAAGTAAAAGCATGCTTGACGAAAATTACCAATATTATTAACCCGGAAATTTCGGAAACAACTGTAGATTCTTGATAATTTTCAAATACGTAACCGTGTATGCGCGAGCCATAGCTCTCCTGGTAAGAAGAGCAGATGCGGTTACTCGTACGTCACAGGTGTGGCTAATACCACTTGGCGTCAATTAGAAGATGGAAAACACGCAACAACAACAACAACAACAACAACAAGACTAGCAAAATGGCGAAGTAGTTTCTCATCCATTGGTCGCCTTTTCTTTCGTGCAAACTTAGAGCAAAAAAAAAAATAAATAAATATAAAGAAACATTGGGAACGGTTCTGAAAATTTTGAGAAGACTTCATGCCAATAAAAGAGTTCGCATACGAGCGGCGTCGAGTCGGGCGTGGGTTTACACGGATGTGACGGTATTCGGAGACGATCGGAAAACCGTCCAGAACAATCTGTTTAAAAATTAGGTTTTCATTTATCTGAAAAAACAAACAAACAAAAACGGACCGACTCTGCAGCGGTAAAACCGTTAAGGTGACGATAGTCAAGTTTTCCAGGTATGGTTCGGGACTAGTCCTCTTTACCTTATTTCTAATTACCGACAGGTAGTAGTAACAGGATAATTATGAAGATAGAAAATGTCACCTAAAGATTTGGTCGGTCATTAAAGATGAAGTTTTGTTAATGTAATTTGTTGCCGTTTTTTTTTTTATTTCAAATTTAAGAAAGATGAGATATTAATGACTTTAAATAGACTTTTCCATATAGCAAATTTTTAGAATCTCCATTTGGTGAAAGCTTAAAGCTGGATGCACTTTTTTAAGAAAATTTTAAAATCCAAATATCCACGTTGTTCATATAGATCCAAAAATTTTAATCTCCATCCCTCCTCCTTCTCTCTCCATCTCTCTCCCCCCCTCCCTCTCTCTCCTCTCTCTCTCTCCCTCCCTCCCTCCCTCCATCTCCCATCTCCTCTCCATCTCTCTCCTCTCTCTCTCTCTCTCCTCCCTCCCTCCCTCCACTCCATCCTTCTTCCCCTCTCCTCTCCATCTCTCCCTCTCCTCTCTCTCGCTCTCTCTCTCTCTCTCCTCCCCCCCTCCCTCTCTCTCTCTCCCCCCTAACCTCCTCCTCTCTCTCTCTCTCTCTCCTCTCTCCTCTCTCTCTCTCTCTCTCTCTCTCTTCTCCGTTACAAGAATTTTTATTAATGTTAATTATGCAGTAACTACATACCTGCTTTTTCTTTTATCTATTTACCTTTTTTTTTTTTGTCATGCATTTCACCGAATACTTTAATGGTTGTCTTATACGGTAGGTATAGGGCGGGGTAGTGGTTAGGTGGTTAGCCTACTGAATTGCTACGGTCGAAAGCTTGTGTTAGATTTTCGCGGGGCAACTGAGCGTACGTTCCTCTTTCTTCAAACATCCTTATTTCTTAGTTTATAAAAAATTAGCTAGTATAATATAGTAATGCCATTTTAAGTAATGTACCTAGAATAGTTATGATTTGTTTCTCTTCTTTAAAAAATAGGAAAGCGACGAACAGTTTAATTATGCAACTATCTCCTCTCAGATTCCCTTATCATCTCTGCAGCTGAGCAAAACATTCTGCCATATTTCTAATGGTGTCGTAGCCTCGATCTATTTTTGCTAGAGCCCTTTTCAAGTTAGCTGCTATACTGTATTAAAAATATCTCCAGATCTTGACCTATACTAACCATCTGTCTTTCGAGCTGCAGCTTTCGTTCCCTTTAGTGTAGCCATTCGATCGTTGACGTCGTCTGCTTTCTACATGTAATTCTGTCATCAGTAGATCCTCGGATTTAAATTCCTTCCTTCTCGCGAGTGAAAACGCTAAACAAAACAGGCAGCAGAACATCCCCCGGGGGGACCTCAGCAGATATATCTGTGCGTGGCAAAATATTTTAGCGTCTCTAGCTGTCTTCTATTACGTAAGCGATCCTCGGCGCGCACTGGCTTCTTTGTCTTCTCCCGTCACCCCTGACTCGCCCAGAAAGTATCTTAATAAGGAATTAAAGCAAATGTCAGAAGTCCACGGGTTTCCGCTTCGTCGGTGACGTTAGGTCGGTACACGGTTTTAACGAGAGTGATCAGACTAAAATGGTGTAAATGTTAGTATTCGCGTGGAATGTACCACCGGGGGACATAGTCTTGTTATAAGGGGGGGGGTCGGTCGGTCACGACGGGAGTTCTTGTTGTTGTTGTTACTGTTGTTGTTTTCTATTTTTAACGCATCTGAATCGCGAATAAATATATTTATGGCGCCGTGTGAAATTTCGCTGGGAGTATTTTATTTGTGAGTCTGTCAGCTTGGGTGAGCGCGTCTGCCGAATAATAGGGACCGATGTCAGTTGGAGCCGCAGGGGACCTGCAAGTCGCAGCTCGGTGCGACACGGGGCGACTCGAATAGCGAGACCCCCTCCCCTAACCGGCTTATTTGGGGTCCACGCCGGTCTCTAAGTTTGTCTTCGTCTTTTTAATTTTAATAACTATTTTGTTACTAGTATTATTATTATTATTATTTTAATGTCAGAATTCCCGTCTGTGCGCTCGCTCGCGGATATATTCTGAGCTGTGGTTTTCTGGCCAGTTGGGCGAAGTGTTTTCGGTGAGAGGGGGCTTTAATAAATCGTGTGCGGTAGGGTGATTAGATGGCTGGGGTGAAGGGGGCTAGGATAACAGTGGGATCGTGACTCTTACTGTGTTTTAGATCATCTTACCACCAGTGGGACGATCATCAGAAGAAATATCTTTGGGTGAGATCTGCATTCGCGTCTCAGGTTTATAATGACGTTACGAAGGGGGGCGGGCGTGGGAGACGGGGGAGGGAGGGGGGAAAAGCCGTTTAGGGTTATGTGCATACGGGGAACAGGCAAATAAAAGTGGGAGAGTACAAGAGGCGGAACCGAAATCGCGGAAAGGAAAAAGTGTGGAAATGTAGGCCAAAAGGAGAAAAAAAAATTATTTTTTTTTACGCGGTAAACGATTTAAAAATAAAAAAAAACAACAACACAAAAACAAAGTTAGACCATGGAGAAAGTAGCTGGAGGGGAAGAGAGAGAGAGATGTGCTACTTCACGCCGCTCGCGCCAGAGTCGGGGACGACGGGTTTTCCGTGGCCTGGGGGTGTCTTCGCTAGCAAAAACCCGTCGGAGAGACACTGGGCACAGGAGACGAAACAGACCGATCCAGATTTCGAGAACTAGCCCCCTTTTCTTACCTTTGCGGCGATTTCGAAGTTTTTGCGTGCGCCGACCGAACGGCTGTCCACTCACCCGAGCATCGATTCCATCCGCATCTTCTTCTCGCCGCCCGACTTTCAAACAGCATCCGATCAACACCCAAGTCCCTTAAAAAGCAACCAAAGGAAAAACAGAATAAACCTGCCGGATGTAGTTTCCCACTGTATGAAATTTGGTTCAGGAAGCGTGAAAAATATCTGTAGATATTATTAGATTATTATTATTATTATTATTATTATTATTATTATTATTATTATTATTATTATTATTATTATTATTATTATTATTGTTGTTGTTGTTGTTTGTTATTATTATGAGAACGTTGAAATGCATAATACAACACCATAATTCCCTGCGCTCTGTGTATAATAATAGTAAGAAGATGAGGAGGAGGACTTTTATCAAATAGTAATTTTGTCTTTTACCTGATGCGACGAATAGGGATGTTTCGAAACGACATATCTCCTGTTGCCAGCACGTGAAAGGGTTAACGTTAGATCCGTCTCATTTGCTGTCATATATGAAGACTGACCGGCGGCCCTTTGACGGAAAGTTTTCGCGACAAAATTTTTAAGAAACAGCCGTGTCTTTTCCCTACAGTATGGATTTTCTAACAGTCCTATATACGTGCCTATGTTCGTGGAAATACAAGTGTAGATATATTAATTTTTATATGGAATTCGCGATATTCCGTCGGCGAGCCGGGGCGGCCGGCGACATGTGCCGTGCAGTGATGGATACAGGGGAGGTTGGGAATTAACTGAGGTGCCGAGAAACAGAACGAACGGATGGACGGTAGCTGGCAGTTTGCTAGGAACCTTTGCGTGACGGGGGTCGGTTCTTGTTTCCTCCACGTCAACGAACAACCATCCGAGGTAAACGAACGGCCAACAGCGGTCAGAACGGGTGGGCGGTCTGCTTCTCGGCTGGAGGGGCTAGGAATAAAGACCGGCGTGTGTTCGAATCTCGGTCAGGCGGCTCGTTGACGAACAGAGTCGTTTTGACCTCGGCGGGTGCCAGCAATTAAAGAGCTGGGGGGGGCGGCGGTTTTTACTGTCCAATTTTACAAACATTTTGTGTGTAACGCGAAGTACAACAAATGACAGTAAACGAAAAGAGAGAGAGAAAGAGAGATGACGTCGTCGTCAGGACTGAGAGAGAAGAGAGAGATGACGTCGTCAGTACTGAGAAGAGAGAGAGAGAGAGAGAATGATGTCGTGAGTACTGAGAAGAGAAGAGAGAGAGAGGGATGACGTCGGTCAGTACTGAGAGAGAGAGAGAGAGATGGCGTGAGTACTGAGAGAGAGAGAGAGAGAGAGATGACGTCGTCAGTACTGAGAGAGAGAGAGAGAGAGAGAATGACAGTCGTCAGTACTGAAGAGAGAGAGAGAGAGAGATGACGTCGTCAGTATGAGAGAGAGAGAGAGAGAGCTGAGAGAGAGAGAGATAGATGACGTCGTCAGTACTGAAGAGAGAGAGAGAGAGAATGAACGTCGTCAGTACTGAGAGAGAAGAGAGAGATGACGTCGTCGTACTGAGAGATAGAGAGAGATAATACGTCGTTCAGTACATGAGAGAGAGAGAGAGAGAGATGACGTCGTCAGTAACTGAGAGAGAGAGAGAAGAGAGAGAGAGATGAAGGTCGTGAGTACTGAGATAAGAGATAGAGAATGAAGAGAGATGACGTCGTCGATACT